>JANIJG010023320.1:24702-60683 GCA_024611175.1 Megaceryle torquata
AAAAAAGGTTAATAAAAAAATCAATAAATCCTTTTCCCCACTAGTGTGAATTTCCACTACTCAGATAGACAAGGTTTTCTCCTATTTCCACCAGCACATATTCACTCGCCATTCTTTGAAGTCTCTGATCTCCTTTTTGTATATTTAATCTTTCTCCCTTTCTGCAAATTCCCCTCTTCCAGTTTTTCATTCCATTTCCTGCTACAATCTTGCCTTCTGTCCATCTGTATCTTTACTTCATTTCTCTTTCCAACATCTCTTCTCTATAGCTCACTGATATCTATTAATTCTTGCATTGTAAGAAACACTGAATAGTCATTTCCTATGAGTACTTTCCATGCCATTCATGGCTGCAAACCCAGATCACATTTCTCCTCATCCAAGAGTAAGAAGAGGAGCCCTTCCTGTTCTTAATCTTTTCTCATACAGAATTATGATCAGATTTGTCAACCTTCCCATGAGCCTTTTCTACTGTATCTTTCTGAGATGACCTGACCACATCAAAATGCAAAAAACATTCAAAAGGTAAGGGGACATCATTGATTTGTATAATGGTATTAGAGCTCCATTTCTTGAAGTACCTGTGATAAGAAACTTATTATACAGGGGTTTTTTTTAAATTCATCTATATCAGCTGGACTGCTGTTTATCCATATGCTGACTGCTATGAACAGCTGTGAGCCCCTCTACAAGAACCATTCAGATTCTTTCTTTTCATGCATAAATGATTTCTGTACTTCGTCAGATTTCTACTGATTTGGATCCACTTCAAAAATCAGATTTATTCTCAGACCCTTCTTGTTATCCTTTATAAAGTATTGTCACTTTTCCCAGCTTCTATAGTTCCATACTTCTAGAACACGGTCTGACAAAAGAGGTAAGTAATCAGTTAATAGTTTGTTGGTTTTCATATTTGACTTCCTTTAGAACTCTCTGGCGAATGCTATTTGGTCTTGGTAACATTTCTTCATTTAAGTATTCAAAGTGTCCCTTCACTGCAGTAAGTAGGTGTCCCTGGATCTCCCATTTACTGCTTGAATCAACCAGGAGGGTTCTGTTGACACATTCTCACTTCCACCTTTTTGCATGCTGTATCTGACAGCTTCTAGTATGAAATCTGCATTCTGCTAGCCCAGCTGCTGTCTAAGTCTCCTGAGCCCCAGGTATCCCCAGGCCAGAGATGCATCAGAAAATATGAAAGTTTCTTATCTTTCCAATATTAATTTATTCTCTTTGATTATAAAAGAGGATACTATCTCATTCCTTTACTATGAAAATACCTCAGAAGACAACCATTTATACAGTTTTCAAAGTACAGTTAAAATTCTGTAAAATAATGTTTGGTTATATTTGAAATATTGTTAGACTTTCTTAATCAGACAACTTCAGTAGACAAAACAGGTAATGGAAAAAAATGCAATGCTGTAGTTCAGCAGTATTTCTCAACATCTGGATCAAGCATAAGAGGGAAAAAATAAAACTACATGCAAATAAAATTACATTGTTGACTAAGGACCTACATTACTTTCTCATTAAGGAGGCAAATATTTTTCTGCTATGCAATCATTTAGATATTTTTTTAAAAGCACCCCAAACATCTATGATTTTCTTTTAATCTCTCTCAAACTTCCATTCAGTAAAAGTTTATTGGGTGTCTACTATACATTCATAGGGTGAAATCAAAAATCAAGAGCTCATGTTAGGGTTCAGCACTTTCTACATTGGACATGACAGACTTAGCTCTTTAAAACAAAGCAGGGAAGCAGATTTTTAAAATTCCTTTTAGTGCTGTAGGTGCTTATAAGACAATCATTCTAGCAGCAGAATTAAACAAATAGCCCCCACTGAAATCCTGCTGGGTAAATAAAAATCCCAATTCTCTGTTATCTTGAGGTTTGGGGTTTTTTAGTTGTTTTTGGTTGGTTGGTTGGTTTTGTTTGTTTGTTTGTTTTCTTTGAGTTTGTTTTTTTTTTTTGTTGGTTTGGTTTGTTTTTTTGAGGGAAAGAAGTGCTAATTACAGAATTACCACTGCAAGTGTTAAGAAAACACTGATTTTCTCCCAGTAATGCTAATGGTCATCAAATCATTGTGTTAACCCTCCTTAGAAGTTTGAAGTTAACTCTCTTTAGTAGTTTGTAAGTCAAGAGGACTCAAAACTAAGAAAAGTCAAATGTTTCAAGACTCACACATACATAACTGAACAATGGGAAGAAGGAAAGGAATATCAGTGCAAGATTCCCCTCAGGATCAGCCGCTTGTGATTCTGACAGACAGTTACTGTATTGCATAAAATGTTATCTTTTCACCTGCAGGAAAGTGTTGCACACTTGATGGAGAACAAGGGGGCTAATAACATAGCTGGAATTGATCTCTGTGCACTTCAGGACACAAAGAGAGATTGAAAGAAGAAAGACTACAAGGTTTCTATTAAATATGAAGTGAGGAAAAAACCCCAAAACTATAAATTCCAGTGAATGCCAAGATGACTGTTCAGTTGCAGTGCAAGAATGAATGCTCTGTGCCACTGGATGCATGTGCACTAGTGTTGAATGTCACAACTACCTTTTTGAACAGAAACTAGGAGAGACACCCAAAGAGAAGATGAAGATTTGGCAAAACTGACATGGTGAAAGATATCAATCTACAAACTTCAACAATTAGACTTATTTTTAAGAAGTGAGGTCACTTTAAATATGACTCAACTATGTCAACAACTGACACTTTAGTCATAAATACATTACAACTATTTTCCCATATTTCACTTTGATATAGTGGCCATTAATGCCTGTTGTTATTAAATGAAGAGTCTTTAATGAAAGATCTTCCTGGAAATAACTTCAAGTCTGCTTCCCTAATAATATAGGAACATTTAGATTTTACTGCAAATCCATAGCAATTTATTTCACAGCCAGATGAGAATGGATACATAGTTCAATTATCATAACATTATTGGAAAACTTTCATATTTCAATTTTTACAGGATCACTGCCTTTCAAATTTGCATATATTATACAAAGTATGCATATTATATTTCTACGGTATGCATTCAAGTTTGCTTCCAATGAGCAAAGCAAAAAGGCTCTGATGCTCATACTACTTCAGTAGGAACAAAATTAGTGTGTTTTATATTTTCAGTCCCAGCTTAGTATGTAGATATACTTGTGTTGATGATGAATAATAAATTAGCAGGTACTTGAAGGTAGAAGCCATTTCCCAGGGTAGACATCTCAAATATCAATTGGCTTACATTTTTTTCAATTCTTTTAACAGCTTAAAAAAATTTTATAAAGGGAGAATGGGTGTCATGGTTTAGGGTGAGGGCAGCCCCTTAGACCTTTAACAGATGCTCTCTTTTAACCCTCCTCCCTCCCCAAAGGGGAGAAGAAAGGTAATAAGGGAGAGAGACTTAGTGATTAGAAAATTAAACTAGAACAGCTTTAATGACAATGAAAATAATAATAATGGAATATATACAAATACATACAAAACCAGTACTGAACCCAACTCTGCTGATGGCAATTACATCACCATCACCACTGATGCTGTGGAACAAGCACTGGAAGAGCCCCGAACTGGGCCCCACAGCAGATGGGAACTGTGTTCAGGAGCTGGATTCTAGTAGCAGATTCAGGAACACACAGATTGGGATTGAATGCAGAATGGACAGAGTCCTCCTTGGATGCTCTGAGGAAGAGGACCTGAGCCAAGACAAGTAAAGCAGGACAAGAGGGAAAAGAGAGAGGGACGAGACCCTCCTGATCCCTCAGCTTTATACAAAATATGACATAGATGGGCTGGAATACCTCGTTGGTCAGTTTGGGGTCACCTGCCCTGTCTGCTTCTCCCTTCAGGTGCAGCCTTTCACTTTCTGCACCCCCCAACGTGGTACACAAGATCCAGCAGTGGCCTTGGTCTGCACGCCAATCCTTGGTACTAACTCTAAACATGGGGTGTTCTCCCTGCCAGCAGCAGACACTGTCTGTGAGAACAGGCTGCTGACTTCAGACAGTGCAGTTAGAAGAACTGATCTGCAAAGCAAAATCACTGAACAGAATTAGTTCTGTTCTCACTCAAACCAGGACAACAGGTAAAAAAATAAACTGTATGAAGCATGCAGGTTTAATAGTTATCTTAAATCACAGGATATCAGGGGTTGAAAGGGACCTTGGAGATCTTTGAGTCCAACCACCCTGCCAGAGCAGGACCATATAATCTAGCACAGGTCGCAAAGGAATGTGTCCAGGCAGGTCTTGAAAATCTCCAGAGAAGTAGACTCCGCAACCTCTCTGGGGAGGCTGTTCCAGTGCTCTGTGACCCTTACAGTAAAGAAGTTCCTCCTCATGCTGAGGTGGAACTTCCTGTGTTCCAGCTTGCATCCATTTCCCCTTGTCCTGTCACAGGGCACAAGTGAGAAGAGGCTGCCCCCCTCCTCTCGACACTCAGCCCTCATATATTTATTAACATTTATTAAATCCCCTCTCAGTCTTCTCTTCTTCAGACTAAAGAGCCCCAGGTCTCTCAGCCTTTCCCCATAAAACACGTGTTCCAGTCCCTTCATCATCTTTGTAGCCCTCCATTGGACTCTCTCGAGTAGATCTTTGTCCCTCTTGAGCCGGGGATCCCAGAACTGGATGCAATATTCCAGGTGAGGTCTCACCAGTGCAGAGTAGAGGGGGAGCAGAACCTCCCTCGATCTGCTGGACACGCTCTTCTTAATGCACCCCAGGACACCACTGGCCTTCCTGGCCACAAGGGCACATGATGTTCCATGGACAGCATGTACTTCTTAGCATGTACTTCTTTAGCATGTACTAAACGTACTTCTCTACAAGACACTGAGTTTGAATGACAGTTTACTAATGCAGGCATATGCCAGGTTTGTCTGAGAATGGAAATTGTTTTCAGAGCAGCTGACATAGCTTAGCAGCAGCATGCCACACAGAACTCCTAAGCTTAAGACGCACTGTGCTTTCTGTGACCTTGAAAACAGGCAAAATCTCTTAAATGCATGTAGACAGAGTTCCAAAGGAGGACAAATTGCAGGAATTATTACTACTGGCAAGTCTGACCTTGATGGCATGAGGAAGCAATGGCAGAGAAAGAAAACTGTAAAATATCCAGAGGCATTGGGTTTAACAAGAGGCTGGACCCAGTGCTTCAACTGACTGCTTACGCAACAGTCTGAGCTACTACCTTATCTTTTATAAACATAAGCTTCCCTGCCATTATACTTGAATACAATAAAAGGCAGGGAGCCGGGGAGATTTTTCTGAATACTATTTAATTGAATCTATTATGTTTTCTTCAGAAGTTCTGTACCTTTGAAAATTGAAAATCTGCAGGGGAATGTTCCTTGCTTTACAAAATAGAGGAGGGAATTGCTCTCACAATGACTGAACCGAGCCACTCATTTATGAGAATTATTTCATTTTCAAGTAAATTAAATGCAGAATCTAGAGATGTTATGCTGAATAAGGAGTTTTCAGTGAACTCTTTAAATTATCTCACCAACAAAGATTTGCACAGAAGCCGAAGTCTGAAGTTTTTTATTAGGCAAAGGCTTTACTGACTCCAAGGATTTAAAAAACAGGTTGCTACCAGTTTAACAGTGCTTTTTGGGAAATACAGTGCAGGTTGATTTTTGAACATTCTAAGGAGAACGCAGATTGCTGGACTGTTCAGGGATCACTATTTGCATTTCACTCTCGTTCCAGTACTCATTCTGTCGTGTCAGTGCAGTAAAAGGCCACAAAATAAGATAATCACTAAGAAATGCAGTAGTAGAATTTCCCATGTTTGAAATCAAGGTTTACACTGGGCTTGAGACCCATCATACTATATAAATAAAAAATCCTACAAGCCATCTAACTTTTAATTTGGTTCTGCTGTGAGCAGCGAGGACAGGACTACATGACTTCCAAAGGCATCTTCCAACCAAGTTATTCAATGACTTTTAAGCATGAATTGAACATTATAATGCAAGTTCTGGATTTAGAATGCCTGAGAAGATACATATTCATCTGATTTAAGCTAGCATAGTCCAGTGATGAAATAGATCAATCAGCAATCACAAACAGCAAAGCAAAACCCAGCATCCAACATCTGGAAGTGGAAGAAGTAGTATTAGAAACTATTGCAAATTATTAAGACATTGTAAATATAAACATTAGTATGCTATTACTTCTGTGTCCTTTGAGGATTACTGCCTACTGAAAAATTACTTATTATAAATGCCCTCATATACTATCTTATTTATTACTTTTCAATAAAGAACACACAGCTTTCACCCTTGTTCCTTCTGGAAACCTGCAGATGTCAGTTGCTTGATTCTGTCACTGTTCGTTGTCATGAATAGGGCCTTACTGCTCATCCAATCTCTAATTTCACTAGTTAATGACGTACAACTAGGAGCGACTTCTGTGAGCGAGGCCTCAGAATATGTTCATTTTTATACAGTTCTTAGGTGCAAACTCTGTATTACTTTAGAGAGAGCAATGATGACAAAAGGACAGGAAGATTTAAGCTTCCCTTGTCTCTACAGAAGAAATATGCCAGTGAAAGCCAGTAACAAGATTCTAACAGCATCAAGCATAAGTTTGAAGAACTAGAAAAAATACTTCAATCACTTATCACCTTATTTTCATCTCTGTCTGACCACATTCATCTATTTATATAGTCACAAAATATTTATATATACTCTATTTATATATTTGTAATCTTTATTTACTGAGCTCTGGACACCTTATCGCATCAATACACAGTGAGAATAAATTTGTTACTTGCACTACAATCTTGTTTATTAGATTTGAAGCAAACCCCAGT
The DNA here is from genome assembly GCA_024611175.1 of Megaceryle torquata. NCBI lineage: Eukaryota > Metazoa > Chordata > Aves > Coraciiformes > Cerylidae > Megaceryle > Megaceryle torquata. The sequence continues at coordinate 31,525 of JANIJG010023320.1, forward strand.
TTTCTGTATTTGAAGTCAAACTTCTTAGATTGAGAAATACATTATAGCACTCATCGCTACTGCTTGCATTATTGTATTACAGAAAGTGTGACAACAGTATCTTATTACCAAAGTAGGATGGTAAATTACTGATAACTCCTATGGGGAATCTCTCAGAGAGAGATCAAAATCTGACTCCAGTTTGGTCTTTCTGCCTCCTTTATTCTCCCACATACACTAAACACAAACTGAAGTCACCAAACTTTTGGTATTGATCTGAAAGAATGTAAAATCACTATTTCTTGCACACACATTCCTTCTGCCCCTTGAGAAAAAGTTATATTTACAGGTTAAGGAATCTAGCTGAAAGCATTGCTCTCTGAATTAGTCAAATGCACAAAGCATGCTCTGCATTTGCTGCTGGTTTTATCTTTTGCAAAGGGGAGGAATTAGTAATACTGGAGCAAAGTTTCTGACTAGCTCCTTCACAAACTATTGTCATTTGATCAAACTGAAGTGGATATAGAGTTAGATACTAATACTCAGCAGAACAAAATGACAAAAGCTTCAAAACCTCGCTATTTTGTAATCCATTGTTGTTATTTTACCAGGAAATACTTTCCTATTATAAATGCTAGCTAAATGGTACTAATCATTAGCAAGCAGGTACAGTTAAAGGACAACTTTCTTTACTATGATACTTGGTCTTGGCACTGCAATTTATACTCACACATTAGACTGACAACAAACAAAGAAACAACCTGGCCTGTTAACAAGGTCTCCAACTAACACTGTGTCATGTTTACAGCAAAACTCAAAACCACATGGCCTTCTCTGTGTTATGGATTTCATTATGAACTCAGTCCACACTCTGTGAAAGATCTGCTAGAAGTCTAAAACCTTTAAAGTAAACCTAAGATCAATACTGTGCTAACAGAAATATATTTAATGCTTTTAATTCAAAATCATATAAACCCATTGGTATTGGTTAGAAGCAGACAGAAGATCATTTTTGGAACCCTGAAAAATCATACATGAAGCCCTTTTCTGGGTCAGATTTTAACCAGACTTAAAATAGTTTAATGAATCCAGATAAGCCTCGGGATTTTAAAACATATATTCAAACTTTCAAGAATCTTACCATCAATAACTTTGATGGTAATGACCATTTAAAAAATATTCAATGGTCTTGTTGACAGACAGATGAATGATAAGTTATTTAGACTGATATGGGCTTAAGGAAAGGGAAATGGACTTGAATTGCACCAGGGGAGGTTTAGATTGGATATTAGGAAAAATTTCTATACTGAAAGAGTGGTGAGGCATTGGAGCAGACTGCCCAGGGAGGTGGTAGAGTCACCACCCCTGGAGGTGTTCTAAAGACGTGTAGACATGGCACTTCAGGACATGCTTTAGTGGTCATGATAGTGTTAGGCGGATGGTTGGACTTGATGATCTTGGAAGTTTTTTCCAACCTTAATGATTCTATGATTCCATATGCCTAAAGATCTCAACACATTCTGCTGGACCTGACACTTAAAAACAAGGAAGAACTAGTGAGAGCTGTGAGTGAAAGCTGAGGATTGCCTTGCCTGCAGCATCCATGGGATGACAGAGTTCAGGATCCTATGAGGAAAGGCAAGGAAAAAGGCAAGATGGCAAACGTAGACTTGCGAAATGCAGAGCAGTATACTATGAAGAGTCCCATGAGATACAGTTCTGGAGGACAAAGGGATCCAAGAGAGCTAGTTTCATAAATTACAAACTCAAGCTTGGGAACGTTCTATCCCTACATGTAGAAAGTCAAGCAAAGGCAGAGAACAAATGAACTAAAGCTATTAAAACTGACACGGGATAATATGAATTAAAAGAGGAGTGGATGGATTTGTAATTGGTAAAATACTGAGTATGACTGAGAACACAGTGATACTGCTTTGTATCTTGCCTAAAGCTACTCAAGAAGTGGAAAAATGAGGTTTCACTCTCAGCTCTCTTGTCAGGAAAAGTCTGTTTTACCAGTTTCTTCCTAAAAGTCTAATTTCAAGTCTACAAGGAAAAATTTAGTAAATGATGACACAATATTCAGTATTTCAGACAGTAAGAGACAATTCTGCTGTCATGTTCACGTTTTTTTAAAAAGGGAAAGAATAATACATTAAGCAAATAAAAACTGCTAACACTCACAAAAATATTTTAAACCCTAGTGACACAAAACTATTAGGTCAATACTGATACCACTTAATCTCATGATGGTGTTTATTTGAAGTAAAAATAATCCAAAAGATATTTTTGCAGATTTAAAGATAAGCTGATAAAACCCTCAGGCACTTTTCTTAAATTGCCTTGCATATAAAAGCTCAATAACCTGAATTTATGTTAAAAAATGTCTGAAAATTACCACCTGATTCAATCTGACCTAGAAATTTAAATTTCTAATTAATTTTACATGATCTGATGGACAGAGTTATATAAACAAAGGTTGGACAATTCTAAAACCAGTTTGGCATCTTTTGAGGCCAAATTGAACTCTCCTTACTCAACTGAACTTTCCTTACTTTAAGTTAGCATTTCATATGCTAAATTGTTTAGAGATCTTTAAGTTTATCTTTAAGCAAAGATCAAGACAACTTACTGGAGCTTTCCTGCTTTAAGGAAATCACCTAGGAAAGGAAGACTTCAGATTAACTCCTAATATAAATTTTGCTCTACACTGTATTAGAAACATGCTGAACTGGAATGACTGTTCTATTGTAATATATGGACATAATATCTATATTATCCTAACAGAGCTTTCGGTTTTATTAAAGCTCCTTTTTCTTGTTTTATTTTGGTTTTCCCCACATTATTTGAAGTAACACTGATTGGCTAAGGATTGGAGGCTATACAATCCTTTTATGGGTTTTATCAATAGAAATTAAAGATTATTCTTTTATTTTAAACACATCAGGATTTCCAAATGCCTTTTTCTGTACATTAAAATGTTAAATAACTGCTTTGAAGACAGCTTAATTTATTTCTATTTTCTGTTAGCTTGTTATTAACAGAAAGGGAAACAAGCAAAAATAATTGAGATACACTGATCATTGAATTTAAGCAAAATCGGTAGGGAAAAATCTGTACGTTTAACACTTAAACCTCTAGAAATCACACTGAGTGATCCTTTCATAGAGCTACAGCTTTTAAAATAAACATAAATGGGGCCCTTGTCTTCATAGGAACTTGTGCATCATGTTTCCTACTCCTCAAACATGTCAACATATTCTTCATGATTGAGTTGGAGCAGGTGATTTCTAAAGCTAACCACAGCTATTTAAATCATCTCATCAAGCAAATGAAGGGTTTTTTTCTGTTTTCAGTGTAAAGCTCTCCAAATATTATTGTTCATTTCCCCTTTTCCTTACCATACAAGAATACTTCTGAATCCATCTTGTGCAATTTGGAATTTAAAAGGAAAATACAGAAGTGGGAGCTATGAAAATACCATAGAGGTGAGGCCATAAAAGAAATGAGGAGCACTTGGCCAATGCTGGCATGGAGGGCTACGGTCCATAGCCAAACTAGTTTCATAGTTCTGCTTCTTCTAGAAAAAATTGAGATTTTTGTTTGTGTTAATTTATCTCTAGATAAATTTAATAATCCTTTTAAACCTACAAATATGTAGATATGGCAGTGAAAAACATCTTATTTGCAGGCAAATATTTTATCCTTAAATAAGAAAAATAAGTTTACAATACAGAATTCTTCTGAAAATAATATATTTATATCTCTACTTCATAAAAAGTACATAGCATAATTAGGTCATAGAGATGGTCTAGAACTAATAGCTTTTCTACTCCATTTTTCTTCTCCATTTTTACAACACAGATGGGGATAAGTTTTTAATATTGCTCAGACTTCACTTAGACTTACGGTTATTGGGTAAGTAGTCCCTGGCTTTTACTATATTCAGAATTTTGTTTCTCCATGAATTACAGAAAAGTGCAATTGCTCTGATGGCAACTTTTCCAATTAAGGTCTCCGCAGAGATGCCAGTTTAACAAATGTATTCAATAACATTTACAGGTTTAGAGATGCTAACTCACATTTCAATACAAAATACTGTATATAGTTTGTCCTTGAACACAAAATGTCATAATACTCACTTATAGGAACGTGCTGTAAGGCTAATAAACAAGTGAAAGACTGTGCATTGAAAACAAACTGCTAGGGTCCAAAAAACCATACTGCTGCATAAGAGCTAGACAAGAAATCCAGGAATGTTAACCTCCTCTATACACAAAATAAATACAAGTGATACTGATGTTATTTATATGAAGTGCTTTTTACTTTGTAGACAGATATTGAAGTTTTGGTCTTCATCTAGAATTTCAGAATTTACATAAACAGACAGAATAAAGGCCACTTCTGGTAACAGAAGAGAGAGTTTCCAAGAAAAAGGAAAGAAGTCAAAGGAAGTGAATGGCTTTGCTGAGAGAAGCAGAAAGACACCAGGGTGCATTACCTCTGGTTATGCTAAAGGTTGCAGAGATTTAAAAAATGGCTCTGACAGGGCATTTATCCAGAAACATCAAAAACTTTAGAACATAAATGGTTAGACTCCTTTTATCCACTCTTTTGCTAACAGCTTCCTGAATCAGAAAATCATCATTGCCTTGAAACCCAGACCCCATGCACACAGACTTAACTAATGAGTCCTTATATCCAGAGACACATGGTATCACAGCTGGAGTAACATCACACAGCTGACTAAACTTTGCTATGGAAGGCAATTTAAACAGGCAATTGAAAAATACAGCTATACACCAATCCTTGATGTTAAGAGGCTTTATGTGTCAATGAGAAGTATGGATGGGATAGGTTAGCATATGCACAAGTCTTAACAAACAGAAGACTAGCCAGAGCAACATATAGTAATCAGTCATTCACATGGAAATGAGAGACATGGTTATCTAGGGACACACATATTTAGTTATATCTTGACTTGCTCTTGTCACCAATAATTGAGGATTTTCTTGTATGCCAAAGCTATTCACCAAGTGATTTGTTGACATACCACATATTAAAATAATAATAATAAAAAGCTAGCTACTACTAAGTACTTGTGTGGTACTATATGAACACTTTATTACACAGAATTTAGTCATACTTTCATGTGTTACAAATGGATTGTTTGAAGTGCCTGCCAGTGTATTGCTGGCTTCCTCTCTGGAAAAAAAACAGTCTTAATTTTCTCTGACAAGAGTGGTGTTCTGAAAGAGAAATCTATCTTCCAGGCTTTGGTAATGCATATCACATCTCCAAAAGGCTTTAATGGAGACAATTTGCTCAGGTCGTTATTTTGCATTCCTGTGGATAGTAGTCTGCACAGAGTGATCTAAGGAACTGCATTAACTCTGACCCCAATTATTTTGGAGGTAGCTACAAATACTTGCACATTCAAAAGCAATTCAATTTCCATCAGGAAACTACCTCGCAGGAATTAATGATTTTTTTTAACCTAATTTTTATATTTAAAATATAAAGGAGCAAAGTGTGATTTCTTCAAAATAAAATGTAAGGCATAATTTTGCAATATGATGGAAAGAATTACCACCTACACAATACAGTAATTTGCTCATTCTTCATCATCAAACTGTCTTTCATTAAGAAGTATAAAAATGCACGTTTTCTACTCATTTTTGCATATTTAAAGCTGGGAATCCAAGGATTTTATTTTACTTTCAAAAGATGAACTTAGGAACAGTTTTAATACCAGAGTAGTGCTGTGTACACATTAAAGTGTCTCTGTCAAGCCTGCATGCACTGCCTTTCTTACAGCAGCAAAACTGTCAAGCTGACATGAGAATATGCATGACATTTGCTTATTTATGAAAGACAAGTAGAGAGGGACATCAGTCAGAGCACAGCTGTACTAAGATAATTTTCTTTATAGAAGAATATTTTGTATCTAGTATCCAAAGCCAATAGCCATCTCCAGTAATATGACAGATGCAGGACTTTATAAACACGTACACTGCAAAGAAGTATATTGACATTGTTTGTATGTTACAGGGTTCCAAAAGAATGGTTGTACCAGCCTATTAGTGCTAAGTTTGTCTAAGTCCACATCACGTAAACAGGACTGACAGACTTCCTTCCCCAGAAATCCTCCAAAGTGTTTGTTTGTGCAAGAAATCCCATCAAAATGAGAGTGAGTAGGTTAAAAGAGATGGCCTTCCTCTGGAGTCACTGAAGCATATTCTGAGACACAAAGCTAATCTATACTGTAAATAATGCTATAAATAAACTAGCTGCTGCTGCAACAGTAGCAGCTAAACTATAACAATGTAGAAGTCAAATACCTTTAGCAGTATACCCCCAATTTGCCTTTTTCTCTTACATAAATAAGCAAATGCTTAGACCACACTGAGCTCTGCGCTGACACAGGTAGATTACTCCTAGAACCCAGCCTGACTACTTGCAGAGTGGCTCATCTCCTGCTATGTTAAATCTGAAGCAGCAACCTCATGTATGACAAAAATCAGGCAAATGTATCAATCCAATTGCTGTGCAGCTAATGGCTAATGCCTTGACAGACAGCATGAAAACAGGTTCCTTACTGTTTTATTATGATTCCTCTGTGGTATTTTTGTCCTTAAATAAGGGATGTGGAGCTGAAGGTGAGATGGCAGGATCAAAAGAAAAGAGCTTGTGTTTCTTCATATAATATATGCTACATGGGTACAAAAAGTGACTATATAAATGCCTGAAGTATACTTAACTCTCAAAACCTGTAATCCCCAAAGCCTCATAAAGTATGAAGGACACTTGCTCAGAAGTACACAGGCAGATAGACAAGATACTAGTAAAGTATCAGAAAATGTATAAGTTCTGAAGTGCACATATACAATCCAAATTGTTTTATTCCTGAGGGCCATACCCTTCACAGAAGCTGACAGACTCCAAGCAGTGTGCAGCCAAGGTGCCACAACATACTCATGCATTCAAGGCCAACTGGGCAAGAGGACTGAGGTTCTACAGTGTCACTTGGTGATGAAACAGAAAATAAAATCTGTGATACCTGAATAATGTTTACATATTGCTATCTTTATGTGGGTTTGCCTGGAAAAAAGCCCTGGAAAAGCACCAGGACTACAGCCCCTGTCTTTGTATAGCATGACTGCAACAGCCGTTCCATCAGGATAGTGCATTCTTTCTCCATCTTCTCTATTTCAAAACTCACAGTGTTTGACGTGCTGCTTATTTAAAGAAAAAATATATATTTAGCACTTTGCACCACTTGGCCTCATCTCCTTATTACTTGGAACTTTCTCACTCGGATAAGTGCCATACACCAGATGGCGTGATTAGGACATTTCTATTTCATTCATATGTTTTAAGTAAAGTCTATCGAGTGCAATCCAGGTTATGAAATACTTGGCATCTTTAAATCTGTTGACTGTAGTGGCAATATTAGCTATACACGCAAAGTGGAAACCACGAGGAGATGTTCATTTTTCTTTTATCAGACTTTCTTCTCAGTCATATAAAAGTTTTTTAAATGGCATTTTCAATGTTCCACAAATGAGCCATGACAGTGCACATATATTAGACATGTTCCCTGGTGGAAATAATTGTCCTCTGGAATCTTAAAGAGGACTGAAAGCACATTTAAAATCTTATCAAACTCAACTTACCTACTTTATTGACAGCAAACATGAGCTTCCTGTTAAAACACTCTGAAATGATGATTTTTTTTCTCTGCTAAATGTTTCAAACTGAGTGAAAACTGACTGAAGTCATGTAGCTCATAGTGTGCTTTAGACTGATAAGATTACCTCTGAGAAGGACATACTAGATCATTCTTGATTGTGAACACACCACGTTCACATCATTTTCCCTAAGCTTACAGGACAGGAGCATTTGGCTTTTGTCCATTCAAATTTTTTCATAGGCAAGAAATGACATTCTGGACTATCCGTCCTAAAAACTTCTCAGCAGTGCCTAGCTGCACAATGATACTTCTCCATAACACTCTCTCGACCTTCAGAAAGTTGCTGATGGAGAATTCCTGAGTCAGAGGTGCTGTCTGTTTTTTAATAGCTCTCTGTGGGAATAAAAGGAAAAAATAAAATTGCTTTTTGTCACATTTCATCATTCCCACCATCTCATGGCATGGAGTGCTACACAACATATGAATGATCACCTCCTTTTTTGAGTTTCAAGGCAAACCCCTGCTAATTTCATGTGATGTTTCTTACTTCTTGTATCAAAAGAAACAGTAACTAATTCCTTTTCAGACTGACTTGATTGTAAAATCTATCACCTCAGTCATATTTTCCAGCCTTAGTCCATTTTTGTTTCTCCTTGTACAGAAGGTGCCTCATGACTCTGATCATGACACCTTTTGTTTTCAACATACAGGTATTCTACAGCTTTATGCAATGTTGTTATCTAATTCGTTGTCTATGCCTTTCTTAATTAATCATGTCAACTACTATTTTAGTCACTATCGAGTTCTGTTTTGACATTTTCTGCTGTAACCCCAAGAACTCAGTCCTAAAGGGCAAGTCAGCTTAGAGCCCATGAATTTATTTGTAAGTTCAGATTGCTATTTTGTGCATCATTCAACTCTCTTCTACATTTTATCTATGTTTATTTCATCAATCTTTCAAGATCCTTCTGAAATTCTTCACTGTTAGTTTTTGAACGACTTCATTACCCGGAATGTAACAGTACAGGTCTCATTATTTGCTCAACTTTTCCATTTTTTAAGTGAACATGTAAAAATTCTCAGTATAGAAATATTTTGAGACTCCACTAGTGATCTCCTTCCACCATGGCAATGACCACTTATTCCTGCTGTGTCTCTCCTCTCCTATCTGTTACCTGCACAAGGCAGATGCATTAGTACTTACTGCCTTGCAAGCAATGCTGATAGCATCTGTGACACCCGGTCATGACTTGCATTATGTCAGGTACTGAGTCCATACACTAGATGGGGGCAATATCCTGTTAAATAGTAAATACTATCACTATTAGTAATAAATTAGTGTTTATTAACAGTAAATTCATGTGAGAATAAAAATACCTTAAAGATCATTTAGAGAATTCATACTAACACTAGCACATTCTGTTAAAAATCACTTTGTCCCCAGAAATCTTTAAAAAATAAAGTATAATCAACATCAGTGTTAAAGTCAGAGGTGGAAACACAAAGTGGTGAAGACTTTACAACATAGCAAGCAATTGAAAATTTTCTGTTCCTTCATAGACTGTAAAGCCTCCAGCTAGGCCACTTAATCTTTGACATATCAGCTTTCTAGCTCCTACAGAGTTGAAAATATTTTGGAGCATATAAGGGTATTAGTGGACATCCTGGTTAATTCACCAATACCACTGAGTATCATGAATAAATAAGAAACTGTGTCAGCATTCTGCTCCTGACAGTTAAAAGTCTGTGTTAATGGTGGGGGTAGGGACAGAGGGAGGAGAACAGAAAACAGAAGGTTTTTTTTTCCTGTTCAGCCTGCCGCTTGGGATCAGTAGAGATGAAGAGTGCCAGCTGTGAATTTTTCTTTTGCTGTTTTATTCAGAGCTAAATTAGGTATTTTCGCATAGAAAGCTTCCACAGGCAGCATCTGCTATGCTAAATGTTTTGAGCATTTTGATCCCTAGATGTATATATTGTCACTCACAGGTACGAGCAACACCATTTATCACCTTGTGATGTTAGATGATACACATGACAATAAAGGTGATAGACTAAAATGAAACTAAGACAGTGCAATTCACCAAACTTTATGAAGCAGTCCATCTGGTTTCATGAAATGCTAGTAAATGCATTAAGAAAAAGATTTTCCTGTTCAAAGTTTTATAAAATCGCAGTGCAATTTTCACTGGGTTTCTCCTTTTCAATTCCTAAAAATTATGTAGTTCCAACTCTAACATCAAGTACATCATTGTGTAAGTTCAGTTAATGCCTTCTCTTATTCACACTACATTTTAGGGTTTTAAGGGGCAAGATGCTTATATATAAAATTCAGCAGGTTAATTTACACTGGACTGTATGAGTATCTCTAAGCTTCTGCTTGCATGTCTACGTAGAGGACTTGTCTAAAGACAATTACTGTCTCAGAGTGAAACTCATAGAGATTGTTGAGTTTTATCTCATCATCCACACCAAAAGGCTAGAAAAACTATATACCAACCATCCCTCTGCCATGAAAATGATCTGTGTTAAGAGGAGATTCACAGCCTTGAAATGAAACAGACTGTGTTGGACCTTTAACTAAAGGTTTTAATGAAACCAAGCTAGTTAAACATGGTTTGACGTTTAGTGCAGATACTTCACATGGCTGAATATGCTTTGTCATTTAACTCTCTAAAAGCACCATTTCTAAAAGATAGTCAAATTAATAAAGCAACCAAATAAGAGTTATTAATTTCCTTTTTCCAGATGCTCTGACTTTGCACAGTACTTGCTCTTTAAAGTACTAGGTTTTAAAGTATAACTCTCTTCAGTCACTGAATAAGGAAAAATTAATAACATGATGCCATTGAAAAGTACATAACTTTAGGCACTGTATTTTAGCAGTGGTTGTATACTTTTTAAAAAATCAATGTATTTATATCATTTCTGTGAGACACCTGATTAGATGCAGGTGGGAGTGATTCCTCTTTTACTCCAATTTGAGTTCCTTTGCTTAGTAAACAAACTTGAGCCAAACAGACCTTTTGTCAATGTCCTGTAAAGTATTGAAGAAAAAAAAGTCAATGTGTTTTCACAGAAAAAGGTGGAGAGTTGTTGTGACTACTGAGAACACTGTATGTAGCTTCTAAGAAAGTAGAAAGTGCACCAGGAATGAAGAATCTGTAAATATATTTCTATGAAAATGCAGAATAGTGAAGATAAAACTTATCAATGTTCAAGTATCTATAGTTAATTTCTTAATTTAACATGATAGTCTTGGATAAAATTTTCATGTCACCTTATAGATGCTACTTGAATTTATTCCTGATACAAAGTTATTGCCTTCAGCAAAGCTGAACATTCAATTTGGGACCTTATCTTTAGTTGTCTGAGGCAGACAACGGATGTCGTTCATGACACGTTCAAAACATCCACTAGCTTCCTTCCAGTAAACACTGAAACCGCTTATGGAGTTCTAAAATATACAGAGACAGATAGCTCTTAAGCAGAAACTTTTAAAAATATTTGAACAGGATCTGTAGGACAGTATATTCTCCTGAAACACAACTGTATACAGATTTGCATAATCTGACAGGACAGCCACAGCCTAAAGTCTGATCCAGAAAATCAAGGGGAAAGCAACAACAACAAACTGCTTCAATTATGAGATCAGAGTAACATAACCTGAGAGCTTTCTGCCTTCCTTATAGTTCCTATAGCATTCCTCAACTTTTAACAAATTTAATTTCCCTTCTTGTCCAACTGCTTCATACAATGTAAAGTAGATGAAAAGTATGTTAAAAAATTAAAAAAATAATAATAAAAAAACCAGAACAAAAACAAAACTAGAAAAAGAAGAATTTCACTTAAAGAGTGTAAAGCAGTACAGGGTGCCTCATCACAAATATCCCAGGCTGCTGATGGCTTAGAGTTCCTACTGCTATGACCCATGTCCTGTCTAATCCCTACTTTACTTTAACACATGAATACCTAGTAATGTATTTAGCTGATTATAGAGAAACCAGGAATTCAGGGAAGTTAAACCTAAACTCTTTGAGATGGTCTCTGCACATCTGACCTCCTGCCATGCAGTTTAGACTGACACAGACCAACAGTGGGACTCAGGATGGCACTCCATTCCTTCCATTAGGCTCAGAGGTTGGAGCTACACTTCTGCCACTTCATCTGTTCCAGATTTGGGAAGATAATTCAGAGAAACTGATGTTGAATAGAATGACCCTGAAACTACAATGACTGAGGGCACATGACGGGTGAAAGTGGGCAGTCCCAAGAACAAATGTTGATGAAAGCAACAACTCTTTTTCCCTATCACTTGCCAAAAGGAACAAGGCATGGAATTTTCATATGATCCTTTGCAGAATTCATAGATATTTATGAAAGGTAGGACAGCGACATCCAAAACATTTTTTTTTTTTCTATCTCATTAAAATATTTTGCTACATTCCTGTAGGCTGTATTTTTAAGAGTTTCTGTTACATGAGATGAACCATCAGTTCTTTGGGGGCTCTCCACCTATCTCTGTTTTTAGCACCATGGCAAATAGTGAACAGTGAGTCAAGAATACCAAACTGCCTACATTACAGAGGCTAGAGTCCCTATGATGCGAGGATAGGGTAAGGGAGACAGGATTGTTCAGCCTGGAGAAGAAAAGACTCTGGGGGGCAGGTCTTATAACTGCCTTCCAATACCTGAGGGATGCTACAGGAAGGCTGGAGAGGGACTCTTCACAAGATTGTCCAGTGATAGGATGAGGGGAAATGGTCTTAAAACTGGAGAAAAATAGGTTTAAATTAGATTGTAGGAAAAGCTTTTTCAGTATGAGGGTGATGAAACTCTAGAATAGATTGCACAGAGGGGTTGTGGATGCCCCCTCCCTGGAGGTGTACAAAGCCAGGCTGGATGAGGCCTTGAGCAACCTACTCTAGCTGAGAGACATCCCCACAGAGAGGTTGGATTAGATGATCTCTAAGGTCCCTTCCAGCCTAAGGCATTCTATGATGAAATTATGCAGCTGACACAAATGAAAATTGTGATGACAGAAGTCATGGCTCTTCTGTGGTAGTTGAGATCCAAGAAACAATTCACAGGTTTCATATAGCTGAACCCATCTAGCACAGGCTGTGAAAGCAGCACTCATTTTAGCTATTCAGGCTGTAGGCACTTTTATTTTTCAAAAGTTGTTGTGTTCATAAACATGTTTTTTGCAGAACACAATCCAATTTGAAAGACTTCTGATGCTATTGCTTTACAGTTAAGACTTTTCCCCACAGGACGCAAGCAGTTGAGATGATTTTCCATATGTCTTAGGTCTATTCAAAAGAAAGGCCAATATGCATGAGCTAAGGAAACATTAGACCAAGGTCCCAGTTGAGGTCTAACCAGAGGACAGACGTGTGTTAACCTCTTCACAAAACCTTTTCAGAAGTCTTTTGCATGGCTAACCTTTGATAAGTCAGGAGATATATGACAAGCACCTTTACTAACAATACATTCTCAATGATTTCAAATGAAGTAAATACTCTGGAACAGACTGTTAAGGGCCTGAAGCTCAGTTTATGTTATTGTTAGTTACCCACAGAGAGAACCTTTTTCTACACATGGTCACAGCTCAGGCAATCTGATTCTTTCCTGGAGTTTTATATAATATCTTCTGTTTTTATAAGGGACAATCCTAACATAATGAAATGGTCTAGAGTCAGAATACAAAGATTGTTTGTCAAGAAATATGAACATAAAAACAATTAAATATAATGTAAAGGCAGATTTCAATTAATCAAATTTCAATTAAGCAGGTAGTACATTTAGAAAAAATTCCCTTTATTACTCAAATATTTTAAGTTTCATGGGACATCCTCTACCATATTTGAATGTAAGTTAGGAGGCTACTGCTTCACATCCTTTTGTAGCCCCAGCTTCTAAGAGGTGTAGAAGACAGAAGAAAAGCAAACACTTTAGGACCACTGTTGTAATAAGGTTCTATCATGTGTGGCTACCCCCCTGGAATAACCTTAGTCTTAGAAACTGTGGAGCCCACTCAGTAAAGAGCAGTGATTTATTTAGTATTTCAGAGCCCTGCATCTCCAAATTCAGAATAACAACAAACACTAGAAGCAGTTTTGTGAACTCCTGATGTCTGGTCTTTTCCATGTTTGGATGTCAATATGATGATCCATGTTCAAGAAAATTAACTGCGGGGGGGTGGGGGAGGACGGGGAGAGGAGAGGAGAGAGAGTTGAATGTTCTCAACAGAGCACACAGGAAAGGGAAGAGAAAGAGAATTACGTTCACAAAGAAATTAAGAACAGAACATAAAAGTTTTAAAAGTGCACCAGAAGATGAGCACTTTAATAGGTGCAGGACCCAGACTATTTATTTTTAATTTGGTGGATGTTACACTGGAGTTTTTCCTCCTTATTTTGTTTAAAAGTTCAGCTCTCATCCATTTTCTCTGCACTATTTGATATTGTGAGGTTAAACCTTATCATCATCACTATTATCACATCTTTTATTTAATCACCTGCTTTCTTCAGGCCCAGAAACTGCACTGGTTTGGATCATTAGGGATACAGACTAGTTTTGCCCCATGCTGATTCAGCAAGAAATCAATAGTTTAATGCATTTGCAACTCAGTGGATCATCTAATTAGCTCTTCTCTAAAAATAATGTGAGTTAATTACATATAACTTCTTCAGCAAGAATAAATGATACCCAATTCACTTTCCCAAGGCCACTTTTATTTTCATCACAAAGCACTGCTCTTTGTTCCACATGTATTTCCCATCATGTGACTATTGCTCATCTGGAGCCAAGAATGCCAGCATGGTTTTTCATTGTGTGCCTAATAAACAGTCCAAGAAGTCAGGTCTAGGGATTTAAACGGACCTATAGTTAACATGTCTTAGGGCTATTACAGGAGGATGATGGATTTGGAGAAGCTCTGCAGTAATTTATAAAGCCAGTGTTGTTTGTCTGAGTATTGAGAATTACATTAATTGTGGAAGTGTATGGGTTAATGCAAAAGAAAACTCTCTGGGGAAAAGACAGGAAAGAATAAAATGGATAAAGCTTCTTCTCACCAAGCATTTGAGAAATGTTAATTAACAGTACCAAAATTATTAGCTTTGACGATTATGCCTTCTGCCCAGTCAACCTTTAAAATAACATTTGCACAGAACATGAAAAGTCCACAACACAGGCAGACAAATAAAACTACTGGTAGGATGAAATGGGATAGAGCTCTGTAAACAGAGGCAGTTGCCTTTAGCTGAGGGAAGGCCACTTCTCTCTAGGGATATGTGTTCAGGTAAACAGAGTGGCACAACATCAGTAGACATACTTGTCTTCCTTTTTCTCCAGAATCTTTCAATTTACTCAAAAAATAAGAGTCAATTTTTTGACCTACTAGTCTTACACTCCAAAGAGAAAACTGCAGGAACCCAAATTTTACTAGATCTGCTACAGAGTACTGTAGCCAAGCTAGGAATTAAAGAGTCACATTTTCCAACTCTCCTCTGCAGTAAAAATTTAAGTATAAAAGTAGATACTTAGAGGTATACACTCAGAGTGAGCTGCACTGTTCAGCTGTCATTCTGATATTGATCTAATAAGATAATTAATGTGAAATTTTCATCAATTCAATGATTTACAGAAGGAACATCATCTTAAACTTAATAGTCATTTATTTGCTATTTCTGTAATCTATAGAATATGTATTCCAGGCCATATGTACTCCTAGGACATAGAAAACATTAAGGCATAAACACAGCACAGACTGTTTAGTTCCCCCTTTTATGGCACTCTTGTCAATCCAAAACTATCAACCTAATTTATTTTTTAGCCTCACCTCTTGAAGTGTCATTTGACCTTTTGCCAGCATCTGCATTCCCTTTTGCCAGATCTGAAATAGCCCCTACTGTAGGTGTAATTCAACTATCAAATAATGTAATTAGGTATTGCATGATTCATAAGTTTTGGTCTGTTTGTTTTGAAGTACAGTAAAAATACAACACAGGGAGAAACAACTCCATTAAGATTCTAAGCAATACATATACAGTTAGCTCCAGTACAGTTTTCCACAAGATTTCTCACTATACTGAAGTTAAGCTAAGTGGATCTATAGCACATTTTTCTCAGAAGGAGTAAAAAAATGAATAAATAAATAAAAATCAGCCTGAACTGAAAAGTATTTGTACATAAAAGCAGATTAAGAAGGACATGGAGTAAAATGAAACAAACAAACCCACGTTAAAGGAAATAATGGAGGGGATGGGGGGAACAAACAAGACTGATGACAGAAGTTATTTAGGAATCTTGGTGATAAGACTGTTTGCAGTGGATTGTTACACTTCCTTATCTAATTTTTTTTTTTTTTTTTTTTTTTCCCCTGTCTCACAGTCTGATTGCCCTGCAGTCTTTTCTGATTGTCATGAACAATGTGCAAACATGAACTTCTGGACCACCATTACCATCAGTCCTTCCAACCCATACACCAAAGTGTAATTTAAAAATTCAGTGAGGCAGTGCACACATGAGGTATGCTTACTTGAAAGTTAAGCTTTTTTTGCCTTCATCCAAAAAGAAAAGAATTCTTCAATAATATATTTTACATTTTTAACTTAGTTTGTATTGACGTATGACACCTTCCTTGAAATTGCTGTCTTTGTGGTTTTAAGTACAAACATCCTGTCCCTTTTAAAAGAAAAAGATGCTGACAGTTCAGTGTGGATCTAAATTTTAGTGCCAGCAGTAATAGGCTATCAGTATGTACTCAACCAATGCCTAGGAACTTTATGTTTTCATTTAGCTTTCTTAGAGATGAGAACACATGATAAACCTATCAGAGCTACCATCCCTCAACCTTGCCTGGCAGCCTGGGTGATAAAGCCTGCTTTACATTCAGATAGAAGACAAATTATAGTGCACTGTGCTCAGGCTTCATGCTCTCTTCTTGCAATAGAAGTCATTCATCTCTTCACCTTGATTGAGAGATACTGGGCAGTGTGCTAGGAAAGAAGGGAGGAGGATGAAGTAAAAAATCAGGGGGAGAGATGAGAAGTAAATGGTAGAACAGTAGGAAGAATGCTGTCTAAGGAATTCAGGACCTCATAACCAACCCCAAGTAAAAAATGTGTAATAACATGTAGAGACAAAATACAAGGTAAAGGCACAATCTCAAAAATACATTTCAGTTATTTAATGTGTTTCTAGAATCAAATTAACCAAATGAAAAGAAAGAAAATACAAGATGCAGATATGTAAGCACACATTATTTAGACTTAGATTTAAGTGGGGACAAGATGTTTGAATTGCTTAAAAAAAGGAATCCTTCCACTGACAAATGAGTAAAAGTGCATGGCATCACAACCACCTGTCTATAATATACTCTGAATAATAAGTTAAATAGAAAGTCCAAAAGAAAATAAGATTGATTACATTTGTACTCTTAAAAACTAAAAGATGGTTTTTGTTAGTTTTAGGTCAAAAGACATTGAGGAGCAATAACTCTGTAAAAGAACTCTCAATGACAAACCCACAAGATGTGTTGATTCTGGGACACTGTTACTGTTCTAGTGCCCCTTAACAGGCTTTTGGTTCTACATGTCCTGTAGAAAGGCAGTAGAGACAGCAGCATGGCCATGAAGTCAGAAAGCAAAGTTCTAAAGGTACCCTGGACATTAGTTGTGATTTCACTGGTAATCATGAATAACTGTTTACTTACAACTTTAGATTATCTTGTCTACATCCAAAAATTACTTGGCTGCACTGTTCTTAGTCCATCCATATTTCCATGTGCACAGAGCAATGGTACTAGCATTTGCAGGGTTCAACATCTTTTATATACCACAAGATATTTTGTGTGTTTTCCTTCAGCTTCCAAGCCAGAATGAAATACAGACTGCTTAAGAAACAAAATAAGTTGTAACTTTCAACTGCTATAAAAGGTAACTTATTTTTATTTTAAAAAGTATGCATATTAATAGCACAACATAAAAGAATAAATATAATCTGGCCCTCTAATCACTCTTTTATGAAATGTGTTGTTTGGTATTAACACGAAGTTAAGCGGACAGCAAGTCCGCTTGTAACTGAAGTGTGTCCCCCCTCAATTACAGTGCTCCTGTAAACACAGAATTTGTTCACGTTGATCAATGGACTGCGTATAACAGTATACATAAAACATAGATAAATAATTGATTTCTACAGCATTGATTCTGTTTTGTAATCTATACAGTGTTCTGTACACTGAGCTAAGCACTTTAATTAAGCTTCTTAAAGCATTACTGAAATATCATTTCTATTGTACTGCAAGAGTGAGCATTTAAAGGTTTTGAGTTTTCAGATAAATCAAAGGGATATTTTAAGTATGACATGCTTCTTTTCTTCCCCTAAATATTCATCATCTATCTCTGGCACTCACGTTTTAGCAATGATTCTATGCAATTTGGCAGCACTGGTACATCAGAAACCCTACCTGTGAAATAATGGTGTATTCTTTTACCACCTCTAAGGTTAAATCTGTTTCATTACTGATATACATAATGCCAGTTACTACCACCTATCAATTTGCAAATAAGATTTTTGAGATATGCAAATACATAACTCCATGGCACAAAAACCCTTAAAAGAAACACAAGTTTTGTTTTTCTTAAAGTATACCTGTCTTTATAAGTCATGAAATAATGAAGCTGAAATATTGATGTCTGTTCCTTTTCCTCCCTTTTGATAAAACTATTTAGAAGACAGAAGAAACTCAGAAAATTATAAAATGTCCATCTTTTTATTGTTAGTGAGTTAAAAAATTAACTTTACCTCAGTTTAAAAATAAGTTGTCCTTGTCTATTAGTAAACCAAGAAGTCATTACCTAAAATTATTTCATTCTTGAACACAGTACCACTTTTATATTACTAGATATTTTATTAATACAAATCTTTTAATATAATCTCAGTAAATTAACTGCTTGTCAAACACATATTAATAAGCATGAAGATTCAGTCATATTACTCTTTCAAGAGTATTCATTTCTGTGCATCTTCAAAGCATATTGCTGGATTTGCCATCTTTATCCCTTGTGCATAAGATGATTAATTTGTAATAACACTAGTATCAATAACTGAAAATTTTGCATTATGTCATTCTCTTCTCTTATAATTCTAAACTGACTCACAAATGTTTAAGTGGAACCCTAAGTAATTTATCAGATTATAAACATGAAACAATTGTTTTCCTTGAGGAAAAAAATGTCAGCAAATTGTTCATAAAGGAGATTATAACATTCTCCAACTTATTTATTACAGGAAATTATTCCTGAGTTTCATCAGCAAGTAAATAATTTGTTTTCAATTTGCAAACTGAAATTATATTAACAATTAAGAGTTCATTCTGTTTCAAGTTTTGTCCTTAAGTCACATATTACTGACACTGTTATTTGATTGGGTTATTTATTTAACTAACACATCACAAACGGGAAATCACATGATGATATTTTTATACCACATATATATGTATATGCAATTTGCAATTCATGATGTTTGGAAAGCACATAAGCCTTGCAAAATAGGAACAGACAAATGCCTTTATATACTTCACAAACAAAACTTATATTTCAAACAGCATATTTGTTCATAAAATTCTTCCTTTTTACATGCAATATTGCTTTTCCAACAGCTTGAATTTCAAAATTGACAAATGAACAGAAAACACTTTCAGCAAATATGCAGTCATTGGGCCTTAAAATGAGCTTTTTATAATTATTTCCAGTAATAAAAAAAAAGGACTTGAATATTCAAGGAAAATTAATACAAAAGTATTGCAAAGAGAATCTAACATAAAGTTGTACACAATTTTTAATGAGTCATCCCCAAATTAGTATTTTTAATCTCATTTTATAGTTAGCTGAACTGATATTGAGTAGCTTGATAAGAGTCACATACAGACATGCAGGAGTGTATTGAATCCTCTCCAAATCGTTAGCTGTATTTCCCCCAGGGTAGACTTTTAGGAGGATAAAAATTAAATCCCTTTTTATCTTGCAATCTTTAATTTAGGCTAGAAAACAAGTTATTGAAAAAGTCAAATACACACTTATTATCAATAAAGATAAAAACGACAATTAGTCATCAGAGATCATATAATCATAGTATACTAGTTTGGAAGGGACCTCGAGAATCATCTGATCCAATCTTTCCTGAGAAAAGCATGGTCTAGATAAGATGGCCCAGCACCCTGCCCAGATGAATCTTAAAAGTGTCCGATAGAAAATCTGAAACGATTCCACTATGTTAAAGAAGAATGTTTAGGAAATTTGAATTTCAGTGATGAAATAAAAGAATGTAAAAAAATTTAATTAGTGCTTTGCTATAATATAACATTAGAGAGTAACAGAGTGAATTAAGAAAAATTTTGACTGAAGCACAAAACCAGAATAACATCATAAAGTTCATGCAGATTAAACTATTCACCTCAGTTTGTTAATTAGTGGGCCTGACAATCTGAGGCAGAAAAAGGAAATGGGATACACTACTTTTTTTTTATTTAATTGCTTTCTATATTTGTACTAGTGATTTTTTTGTTCAATATTTTTATTGTAAACCTTACATATAATCTAATTTCTAAGTAATTTTATTTTAAAATTATCTATGCACCTCATAGATTATTTAATTAATATTATTATTTTACTTTTATTACATGCATAGTACTTCTGAAACAGTCTTGGGCTTATCATACAGACAAAACACTGCTACTTATTTCACTAAGCAAGGACATCTTACATCTAGTTTGCAAGCTTCGGAGATGTTGAAAGTTAATGAAACTGCAGATCAATAGGATTAGAAAGGTGAGTCACAGTCTTTGTGATCTGTAGAGCAGTAAACTCTAATACTGTTTCTGAAACTGGTAATAATCAGGTTCTTCTTGCCCTTGCATTTTCCGAAAGTAGCAAAGCAGAAAAGGGAGTGAGTTGTGTAAATAGTTTCAGAAGAGTTTAAAGAAAAATGATGGTTAAGGAAAAATGTTCTGTATGTCACACTCCAAACTTTAATTTAAAACAGATTTCCTTATAATCACCCTGAATGTTGCTATCATCCTGTTTAAAAGATGAATTTGTTTTCAGCACAGTAAAATCTGGGTTAGCACTGAAAGCCAAGCAGAGTCCTTACAGATTTGCTCTTGACTGGGAAAACAAATGTACAGTGTAAAATGTAAAGATCAGGATAGTTGTCTAGCTGTAATGATGTATAAGAATACAATCATTAGTCAAATCCTTTCTTTAATACATCATTGAAAAAAATGGAGTCCAGAGTAACTGCATGTACATTTCTAATAGCTATATTAGAATCTATACTATATTTTCAAAGGACATTAAAATAATGGGAAATTTCTTTAATGCTATTAAAGAAAATTTCACTGCAAAATTGCCACGGAGATCCTTCGTTGCAGTACTTTTCTACTCTCCTAATCAAATGTGATTTTTCAAAATCTGTCTTCATCAATTTTAAATTACAAGGTCACTTCAGATGTCAGAATATTAATTATACCAAGTATGTATGCAAACCAAGTCCATTTTCTGGGAACAGGTGTCATCTACAGTGCCTGAATATAACTCTGAAAGGCTTCAATGGAAAGCTAAAAAGAACTTGCATAGGTCATAATCTAGTGCCAATATAAGTACTTGCCTATTATAGGTGGAACAGAGAAGGCAACACAAAGCTTCAAATTTCACATGCGTGTGACATTCAGAAATTGTTTCTAAGATAGATTGCACCAGCTGTGGAGTTTTCATCTTTCTTTGACCATCAGAATGTTCAATGACTAGGAGAAAGGGTTTAGTCTTCTTTATACAATTAAACTAGGTCTGTTGAATACATACTTAATATGGGCGCATATACGCACATGTGGTCATGTCATTTTGTAGATCCATCCCAGCAGTTTACAACACATTTCAAAAGCAGAATCATGAAACACTATTTTTATGCAGCAAAATATAGCCATTGATCCAAATGAGAATTCCACCTACCAAATGATAGGTGGATATGATGCTGTGATATTTTTATATTTCTTGGCACTGGCATGAGATACAATTACAATCTTGTTGCTAATATATCTGTAGGATTTCAGAAAAGATCAATTACTGCATTTACAAAGACCTGTCATATCTGACTTTTGTTGAGATCAAAAATATAATAAAACCTGTTTTTAAATTAAATAGAAATAAATAACTGACTAAAATACCCCTACCATACTAAAAAAATAAAAATTAAAAAAAAAAAAAAATTAAAAGATTTAAGAATCATATATTATTCCAGTTATGTAATTCCTCAGTGACCTTTCTTCAACATGCATCAAGATAGTGAAAAGAGATTAAATGCTCTGTATCTCAAAGTTTTTTCATCATTTATCTACAGAATAACTGAGCCACTAACAGCATGAGCACTGTTTACTCACAACATGATGTTTAAGACATTCAAATACTAAAAGGTGGTAAACATTCCCTCTCAATCATATTTGTTCCTCCTCCTTTAGCTAAGTCCTCATAAAAGGTAACACAGAAAATACAATCAAGCAAATTTAAACAAGGAAAAGCTCTTGCGAAGGTCATGGAGAACATAAATTGCAAAGACAGTAAGTATAATGAGAGATGGTCATACTTTGGGCAACCTATTCCTGGGAATGAAAAATCACAGGAACATGGGATCTGAATGACTTTCAAAATTCCATTCAGTTTGGTTACGATGCCAGTGAAAAAATAATAGGTATAATTAATTAATTTCAAAAAAAATCTAAAGCTCCACTGAAAGCTTCAAACTTACTGAATCAAATATAAGAATCAGTTTTCAAAAAATTAATATCAATCTATTGGAATGAAATAATTATTAAAAAAAAATGACAAACAGAGAAAGTATATTAGGAAGTCTACTTAGTAAGAATGATGAAAATGAAATAAGTGCAAGAAGCGAATGAAGCATTTTCAAGCATCATTAAAGCCTGCTTCTTTTTGAGGCCTCATCTACTTGGAAGAAGATTCACAAGGAAATATCCTTAGTGCCATCTAGAGAGTACTTCTGTCATTATACATTAAAGCAAGATTCTTCCTACACAAACACATATGCTGCTATTCTACATCACTATTGGACTTGTTCTTACTGCTAAATAAGTTTGCTTACTGAAGGATTTCCAGTCATTATGTATTACTAGTTACAGTGTATAATCTCACTGGGATATGTTGGACAAGATCAAATAAGCATGCAGGTCTCAGTCCAGAAGCAGAAATTCTGTAAAATAAGTTCTCAGGGTCATACCAGTTAGGCATACTCTTGCTATCATGGGTAATAAACTCAAAGAGGCTAAGAGTATCTTTTATTGCCATAGCAACAGATCTACTTTCACTTTCTCCAGCTTGCAATACAACTTTGACGGTGACCATTGTCTCTCAAGTGTCCTACTTCTTGACATTCATAAACAACAGGATTTTTTTTACAGCTCTACAGTTAGTATTTATGCTAATTGTCCAATTTCAGATAAACTCCTCTTCGAAAAGTAAAAAGAAACTAAAAAAAAAAAGGATTGGGGCCATCCAGTGAATAAGATAAATGGTAGTATCTTTGACAGGACTCAATAATACAAAATGGTCTAGCAGTTTGCTGGACTGTATTGAACCCTCTCCAAACCATTAGCTGTATTTCCCCCAGGGTAGACTTTTAGGAGGATAAAAATGAAATCCCCTTTTATCCCCAATTCAGTCTTAAAAGAGATCATCAATATTAAATATTCAGTACTGCATTACCAAAACCTTCTCCACTCCAAATTAAACTTAAAGTAGACATACTTTGGCACTGACAAGGTAATTAAATGCCCTTAAACTGGGCAATAAGCCAGCTGTCATCAACAGTCCACACTGGAGATGGGTGAACCTCCAACTTGTTACTTCCCACTGCAAAGGTATAGGTAAGTTCCGTGCTTTGCTGATAAGAATAAAACAAGGCTTTAAACACTCTGTTTCAGCTTCACAGTTTGGTTTTGCCAGTTTATGCAGATAAATCAGCTCTAAGCCACTAACTCTGAGATTCAATAAAGTTCTTTCTTTGGAAAGACATAAGCCTTTAAAAATCTACTTCATGATTTACAAAAGCATCACTGGTAGATGTTCCTGTCAGACGCCTAGACTGCCACTTTTATATGATGGAATTTGTTGTCTTAAGTGAAGGGTGATAATAACAACCTGGGACTGTAGGCATGTAAGGATTTAACTGAGAGCCTGCCCTAGACACCCAACTAGGGCTACCTGCAGTTTGCATATATAGTAGAAGGAGCAGACAGTAATTATAAATTTAATTGGAGCTGCAGTCATGTGAGCCAGTATTTACAATCAGCGCTGAGAATCAGTCTCAGCTCAGATCATATGAGTCAGAGCCTACATGCACCTCATATCCAGGACTAAACTACAGCAGTTGCTCTATCACCCAATGACCCTTGCCCAGAAGAAAAGAGGAGCTGAGAAAAGGAGAGATCTGTGGGTTGAAATGATAAACAGATTTAATGAAACAGCAAACTAATACCAATGCCAATATGAAGTATGCAAAATTATACTCAACCCAGCAAACATATGTCATTCACAATAAATGGGAAGGCCGTCCTTCGGAGCAGAGTCAGGAGAAGCCCAAGTAAGAGACCCTCCATCCTAAGCACACTTCCCCCTTTATAATGAGTGTGACATTTATGGGATGGGATAGCTAATGGCCCGAAGACCATGGCTGGCTTGTGATTCTGTCCCAGAAAAACCAGGACAGTCAGGCAGGCCTCTTACCTGCATTTTATTTTTGGTCTCTCTCCCACTTTCACAAACACCCTATTTGGGTGAGTTCTGGAACATACACTGATTCTTTTTTTCCTGTTACACACTTCACAGAATCATAAAACAGTTGAGTTTGGAAGGGATCTCTGGAGATCTTCTAGCCCTACCCCCATGCCAAAGCAGGCTCACCTAGAGCAGATTGCACAGGAATGCAACCAGATGGGTTTTGAAAGTCTCCAGAGAAGGACCCTCCACAAGTCTACTGGGCAGCCCTGTCAGTTCCAGTGCTCTGTCACATCCCCCCCCCCCCAACAAAAAAAAGATTTTTCCCCATTTCAGATAAAATTTCCTGTGTTTTTGTTTTTACCTATTGCCCCTTTTCTTGTCACTGGGCACCACTGAAAAGAGGATTGGCACCCACCCTTCAGATATTTGTAAATATTAATAAGATTCCCTCTCAGTCTTCTCCAGGCTAAACAGACTCAGGTCTCTCAACCTTTCTTCATAAAAAAGATGGTCCAGTCCCCTAATCATCTGCATAGACCTCCATTGCACTCTTTCCAATGTCTCTTTTGGAACGGGGAGCCCAGAACTAGACACAATACTCCAGATGTGGCCTCTCTAGGGCAGAGGGGAAGGAGAACATCCCTTGACCTGCTTAATGCACCCCAGGATACCATTGGTTTTCTTGGTCACAAGTATACGTTGCTGGCTCATGGTCAATTTATTATCCACCAGGACTCCAAGGTTCTTCTCCACAGAGCTACTTTCCAGCAGGTCATCCCCTCACCTGTACCAGTGCATGGTGTTTTTCCTCCACAGTGAAGGACTCTACATGTGCCCCTGTTGAACCCTGACAAACCTGTTAGGTTTGTCTCCACACAGGTCTCCAGTCTGTCTACGTATCACTGAATAGCAGCAAAACCTTCTGGTGTATCAGCCACTCCTCCCAGTTTTGTATCATAGTAAACTTGCTCTGTCCCTTCATCCAGGTCATTGATGAATACGTTGAACAAGACTGGATCCTTTACTGACCCTTGGGGAACACTGCTAGCTACAGACCTCCAATCTGATCCGCTGATCACAACTCTCCAAGCTCTGTCATTCAGACAGTTGTCAATCTACCTCACCGTCTACTCATCTAACCCACACTTCCTAAACTAAAATTAGGATGTTATGGCTCATTAAACCACATTTGCAAAGTTATTAATTTTTATATTTATATAGATAGGTAGATTTTCGGAAACGAGACTACGACCAGAATCAATGTCAAGTAGACATCATCTTGCTTAGTGTTGTTTACAAATTATTAGGTGCTTATTTACATACATAAAACATTGAAACACTATTGAAAATTTGTCTCCCGTTTAGAGGGGGGTGGGAGGAAAAGGTGAGGTAGATTATATTATTTTAAAGCAGAAAATCACAGATACTTTAACATCTATGGAATATCCACTGAGGAACATCAGTTCCCCCAAAACAAGAAAAGCCTCTGAAAGTAATATAGCCTATTGATGCTATCAAAAACTTACCTGGTTTTTTTTTCCTCCCCTCCCCTCTGTAAATGTGTTGAATTGTGGCTGTGGACAATAAGCACATTCATACACATAGAAGCAAAGCTGGGATACCCATGAAAACCAGGTTATATTGGTAGAAGTGCTACACAAGTATTAATTGGCATTCTCCCCTATTTAGGAGTATTTTCACACATGAGGAAAGCGTATGTCTTTATTTTTCACTACACAATCACACAGACATCTGTGATTCCTAATGCCACATTATTTTCAGTGTTCTGAAACTACACAGTCCTAATTAGTACTGTCTAGTGATTAGTATTGTTTAACATTCCTCCCAAGATCCACTGCTTGTTGAAATACCTGCCCTTCTGCTTCTGTCTGTCATTTTTTCAGCTATTGGTACCAGAGACTTTGTAGCTTGACCTACTAAAGCACCAGGATGAGGGACATATATAGTATATAGGTATAACTGTCACTTCTGAGCGTGTCTCCAATAGCTCTCTTCTGGGTATTCACCTTCCTTCTCCAAAAGTTTTTCTTTTAGAGATGTTACTAATTTTTACAAGTCCTTTTTCCTTTCCCCTTGGAGTCAAGAGCTACACCATGTAGGGAATTTCTTCTATTTTTAATTGAATTTTCTGTAACGTTCAGAGACTTAATACAATTTGCTTCTGACTGAGACCCAGGCACCCATAAGCCTCCTGTATTTAGTGAAAAAGGAGATAAACCTTAGACACACAGAATTAGAGACAATAGAGCTCCATTAGGACAGCTTACTCCTTCCTGTGTCCATGCAGACTTACTCTCTATGGTACACATTCTTCGTTATTCTTTGTTCTTTCTTGGTTTTAAATGTCAGTAAGAAAATTTATTGAAAAATTAGTCATTCTCTTATCTGCTGCACACAGAATTTTGCTTTACTGCTTGCAAGAAAATAAAGCAAAAGACATTCAGTTCCTATACTTTATTCTTCTGAGAAACTTCTAGATACTCATTCTGTGGCTAACATCTTCAGCTAAGCAAGGAATTTATACTGTATAACAAGGAGAGCACATCTCAAAACTTCATTCATTCATTTTTCAGAGGACAGGCATTTCTCATCTCTAATAGGCATTTGCACAAAAGCTGAAGTTATTCCAGCAAGACTCATGATCCCCTATACCCATTTCTAAACTCGCATTATCATACATTTGATCTTTTATTTACTTGCACAAAGTATCAGCTTTCTGCCTGTACCTGTTTTTTTCAGGAGATCAATCTATCTCTCAACTTGTATGCAAGTTGGTGGATTGGCATATTATAGCATCACTAACAACACTACTGACATTATTGAAAATTAGTGACACAATGTCACCATTATTTTATCTGGTCTCATTTGTCTAACATTCGAATTATCTGAATAAAATGAAACTTTTAACATGATGAAAAAAGCATCAAACTCAAGTTAATGGGCAATGCTGATTGACTCCATTTCTGTCAGTTGTATAAAAGGACTGTGAATTCAGCTGTGTTTCATTGTTTGTAGTGGAAGAGAGCAGATGAGGTAATAAAGAATTTGAATCATATATTAAATAGCAAAGTGAGACTTCAGTGCCTTTAATTGCCTGCCTTTTTTAACTTACCACAGAACCACTTCCTTGCTTTGGTCAGGTTTTTATATTCTGCACATCTGCATTCAATGCTCATCTATCAACTTAGAAACATTCTGGATTTAACACTCCAAAGCATGAGCATTGTAAAAAAATACATCCTTCTTCCCCCACCCCCACCCCCCCCCATTTCTTGCCTTTTATCATTTTGTGGACTGACCTGAGAGGATTCATGAAGATAAATGCTGAAAATAGACAAAATCACTTAATACTCTAAGTTATTTTTAATTTAGTTTTTGTTCTCCTCATGGATTCATATTTGAGCTTACAGCAGCTATGATCATGAGAAGAAAGATTTAAAATTTCAAAATTTTTCACACTGAAAGGACTCTTTCCACAAGACATGCAAATTTGGCCATATTGTCTCGAGGTCATACATGCAAAAACAACAAGTGGCCACCAAAACTGAAAGCCTGACATATTAAAAACCTAACATGCAGAAATGCAAATACAACCCAACATCATTGTTACTAATTGAGATGTGAGAAGCTGTAATCTTGCAAGAATGATATCAGCAGGGACTTTGGTTTCTTTTATTAGGTAACAGATAACCTGAACTGCTGTTGGTTGGGTCCCTTTCGTTTGTCACATAACATCTAATAACTGAACTTCATTTTTGCTGAACACATTTGAATTTGAGCTTCAAAACATCCCATGCCCCATTTCTGCCTGATAATACTTGTGATTATGATAGTCTGAGTGCTTTAGAAATCCCAGTGACACCAGCTAGGGAAATGTGAGCATGACTGTAACAGCTGTTAATGACCAATTCACAGAAGGTTAACAACAGATAAGTTAGTAAAAAAATGTGGGCACACCACCCAAAGGCTTTTAAGAAGGGAAGATGCACACATGCATGAGCCCTGAAGATATGAAACAAAGGAAGGTATTTTTTTCTATTTCACTTGATTTCCCTCCATCATCACAGACCAACACAACTTCTCAGAAACAAATAAATTCTACTCCAGGAACAAGATGCCATACAGAGTTTGTTTAGTACAATAATACTGAAAGGAAGGACTTTCTAATGCTATAGACTGGTGTCCCATAGGAAACTTACTGCATAGTTCATTCATCTTATAATGTCAATTAAAAATAAAATAAAAACACACAAAAACCAAACCAGCACAAAGTGGATTGACAAACACTTACTGCATACCTTTGTTCTCAAGGAAAATTTATCACTCATACTAAAAACTCTCCCATCCTTTATCCAGTGAAAAGGAGAGGTAAAGTAGACACAGTTAAAAAGTAATGCTGTAAAATAGAAACCAGTCAAAATTACATCTCTAATCAAATATTTCCTTTGGGCACTAGGCAGCTATTAAGTGGTTTGGTGAAAGCTTAAAATGCCTCACATAAGCCCCTTCTCTCCAATAGTGCAAATGAGGTTAATGGACTCATTTTCACTCTGTAATTCACTTTGTTCTGGTTTTTTTTTTTTTTTTTGTGGGTTTGGTTTTTTGGTTTTTTTGTTGTTTTTTTTGGGGGGGGGGTTGGTTTTTGGTTTTTTTGGTTGGTTGGTTGGTGTTTT
>JANIJG010023322.1:0-45000 GCA_024611175.1 Megaceryle torquata
TGGGGTCGTTGGGGTGTGTGTTTGTTTTTGGTTTTTTTTTGTTGGTTGGGGGGGGGGGTGGATCGGTGTTTGGTTTTTTTTAAGGGAGCTTCTTTCCCTTCCCCCTTCTCCTTTCTGATGGTCTTAAGTTCTCCTAACTGCTCCACTTTGACCTGATAACTTGTAGAAACATCCATATGGAAAACATCAAGATGCTTAATGATTTTCATGATGTCTTTGGGAGGGGAAGAGGGAGCAGGGGAAAAAAGTTCATTCTTAAGCTCATTGGTATACCTGAAGTGATCAGTCTTCTCACCTGTCTCTCACAGTATCTGAGAGACAGAAGTAGGGTAGTCAAAAAGGCTGCCTTCTTGCTGCTTGGGAGTTAAGAACTGATGGTACTGAGAAGAAAACTTCCTCATCCTTTACCATGGGCTGTGAAAAGCTGAGCAGCTAAATGGCTAACAGTCTTGCTGCCTTGAGGAGTTCCTGTAAATCTCCTGCTCCATGCATCATCTTTGGAAGAATCACCCACTGTCTCTTTGGAGCAGCTTCATGTCCCTTCTGCATAATGAGGACTAGAGGGCTGAGGATCTCGCCCAAGCAGCTAGCAATGACTCGTGGAACTTATGTGTCCCATAATGAGAGATTGTAAATGTGCTGTCATGACCCTTGAAGAGTCTTTTCGGTGGCTATCTAGAACTTCCTTCAGGTTCAGATCAGACTCTCCATTTCCATTTGGTAAGGCTGCTTTGCTGCTAGTACCTGAAAAAAACCAAAAAAACCCCAACCTGAAATAGAAAGAAATCCAGGCAACACAAAAAGAAATACAACTTTTCAATATCAACTGAAGTTATCACAGGGTATGAGGTGTGGTTTTAAAAGATTTCTCTTCTTTTTTTTTTTTTTTTTTTTGTGTGTGTGTGTGTGTGTGTGAAGAGTCACATTCCATGAGTGGTGAATTTGGGCTGGACTGTGTCTTATATTTCAACAATAGTTCATGCTAACATACAAGTATGTTGCTTTGGCCTGCAAAATATTGTACAATGCAGTCCCTTAAACAGTCTTTATCTTGCAGTTTTAGCTTCCCCCCGTGCCCCCCTTGAAATGTAGGTGGTCACCCAAAGTAAACAGAATTCCTTCTACTCCCTCCACATCTGCTGTGTGTTATCTGGCACTCACCTCTGACCCTGATATTCATCATAAGAATAAGAATTGCATCCTATTCAGCTGGTTGTGTGCACTTTAACTCCAGTGATCACTGGCTGTTGAAATAGCATGTGCTTGGAGCATAAATTGCTGAGACAGCATCAGGGTGTTCAAACTGCACTGTTCCACTTTTTTTGTACTCTTTTGGATAATTAAACAGAATTCTGGAGATAAGCAGTCAGCACAATATACTCGGGGATGGACTTGGTATAGCTTAGGGTTATACTTTCTAGTGAATGCAATGAAACAAGTTTGATACTGACTCTTAATGAGAAGGATCTTTGAAAACAGACTAGTTCCTTCCCTAGCTGTTGTATTAAATGACTTTATGCATCTGTACAGAGAAACAGTATCTTTCTGTATGGAAGAAGTAAGTTTGGAAGTATGTTTGTGTTGCAAACAGCAGTTAGTTATCCTCTTACTTTGGTTTAATAACACCATCTTTCATGACCTAGTGGTCATGGAACTAAGTAATGGTTGTTGTGAGTGAGAGTTTGAAAATCTGACCTTCAACGTGAAGATCCATATGTTAGGATGAATACAGATCTGGTCCCTGTGACCCTGCTAAATGGAACCCATCTGAAATTTTCCCTTTTCACAAGGATGAACAGAATTACTTTTTGGACATAGTGGAAGAAGAAATAAAACTGTCAATTTGCTCACCAAGGGTGGATCGATTAAAACTTTGGGAACTTCCCAGCTGGAACTAGAATCTTCTTTGTTTGTTGTAGACTTTCTGCTACTTTTCTCTCTTCTTTCATGGCACAGGTGTGAGGGAGGAACCCTCTGCTAGTCCCTTAAACTTCAAACTCACATCTTCAATTGAATTATGATCATAGTCATGCAGCGCTGCCAGATAAATAATGTTGCTTTGGCCTGTAGGGTAAACTGCAAAAATCTTATGGGCCTTTAACTGCCAAGTTTATCTCCCTCTCCCTCCCTCCCCTATCCACCCCACCTCCCCATTGCCAATCATTTTGATTTTCAGAAAAACAGTTTTGGAAACCAACAGTGTTGTTAGACCAGTGTGGTTTACCAGCTGTCACTACTGCCCTTTGGTGCTATAAACTGCATGATTGATTACTGACAAACAAAACCAAGTCCTTCTTCTACCAACACTTTTGGGCAATTTCTGTCATCCCAGCAAAAGCTATTCGTGCACAGACTCTTCTAGTCAGAGGGCCATCCTGTGGATTTCAAACCTCTGGTAATGCTCAATGATATATGCTGATTGCCAGTATGTAAATAGACTGGTTTTTTCCTTTAAATTGGTTATGCTTCTTCCCTTGCCAAATTTGTTTCCTTGAGCATGTCTGAATTTATATTTAGCAAAATTAACAAGGGATTAAATAGGTGCTGAAGATGTTAATTATGTAATTATATGAGCAAAGACATACCATGTAATGGGCAGAGCAGAAATATGACAAAGACCTTGCATGAAGAAATGAAATCCTATGTTAGGTTTTTGATTAAGGTCCTCATTTTTACTGTGTTACCAGTGGTCACTGGTGACCTCAAATGCAAAGGTGAAGGATTTTATTTCTTGTTTGCATTTATTTAAGTATGCATATGTGCATCTGGTATATGTTGACATTAGTTATTCTTTTTTAATAGCAGATTAAAATATGGGAGGCAGGATTCTCATCCAGGAAATCATCTGTTTGAAAAAGACTGCAAAGTGAAGTGAAAAGAATCGTATGAACTTTAGTGGTATCGAAGTGGTTTCAGCTTGCGCATCGTTCAAAATCTTGCAATGTCCTTTGATGCCCTTTTCATCTTGTTTATTTTAATAGAGAAGACCAGTTAGTTTGAAAGGTACTTCTCAGTATCAGAATTGACTTCTGATCACCCTATCACTTCATAATTCCTTATACGTCAGGAACACTTGCAAGTATATGCACATGTTTGTGGGGATTTTTCTTTTCCTCTGGAGAGATTCAATTATTTATGCTAGAGTTCTTCTTATTGTGAGTTATTTTTATAATTGAGTCAAAACTGTGTAGGCTGATACAGCCCCAAGTTACCTTTGTGGTCTGAAAAATCCTTGAAATGGCCAAATAGAATAACTTTGTCACTTGTTTGTCGTACCAGTTTTGACAATGGGTCATTCCATAGATGTCTAAAATGATCTTTAGCCACGTTTTATGAAGCCAGAACTGTAATCCAATAACAATTTTCTGGCTAAGTGCTTCTCATTTGCCACTGGGGACTAACTGCATCACTGTTGCTGCTCTTAAAATGAGCTTAAGCTAAAAGGACACAAATTTCATATTTCTTTCCATATTTTCTTGAGAGCAATCTAAGAAAATATTATTTTAAATAATTGCATTCTGGTTCCTGAGGGACATCAGCATAATTGCACTGAGGATACCTTTATTTCTTTATGCATTTATTTATTAACAAAGAAGTACATTCCATCTGTAAACCAAACGATTGGTCCAGTGGCACAAAACAATAAAGCAATGAAGCCTCTAGTTCATTAAATTGGAATATAGAGATCGAATAACTAATTTATGTTGGTTTAAATTTCCTGTTATAAATTATAGGATTCTAAGATGTAAGGGAAAAATGTTCCCCATGATGCCTGCATTCTACCTACAGTTCCAGCCAGAAAGATTTATATAAGACTCATTGGAGGTGAGGGAAGGAGAGGTACTGAAGACTAAGACTGGCACAGTTCATCTGGTACGTTGGTAGTTCACAGAAGGAACAATTGGAAAAAAAACCCAACCAAAACTCTAACCAGGACACCAACAAACAAAAACCCCCAAACAAACAGAAAAACAAAAAACTTATTTAAAGTGAGGATACTCGGAAGGGGTTTACTTTTAAATATGGATAGTTTGGGTTTCTCAGACTCCGCAAGATGAAGGTCAGGTAACAGAAGAAACGAACAGTGAGAAAGACAGATGCTTCATAAACCTTAAGTGGTTTCATTCCATTCCTGTGTTACCTCTCCTGTCATCCACCCTAGTTTTTTATTCAGTGTAATCTTGTATTAAAAACTTTCTAGTAAATTTCAGTTTGCTATTAAGTTTCCTCTATTCTGATAATTTTGGTTTTATTTCTGTGTTTTACAGTCTCTGGAGTTGCCTGTAGAAGCAAATAT
This sequence comes from Megaceryle torquata, assembly GCA_024611175.1. NCBI lineage: Eukaryota > Metazoa > Chordata > Aves > Coraciiformes > Cerylidae > Megaceryle > Megaceryle torquata. The sequence goes on from JANIJG010023322.1 coordinate 4,298, forward strand.
AAAACTCACATAAGACAATATGTTCTCTTCATAGTTACTATGTTGGCTAGATTCCTACTATTGGGACCTAGTCCTCTGATTTCAGAGACTAAATCCTAATTGGCTCTTATTTCAGCCTTCGAGACCACAGGTCTTGAAGTCACTTTCTGAGAACAGCAGGTGCCTCAGTGTTAGACTTCTTCAGAAGTTGTGTTCATTTTCTTCTTGAGTAACAGCAAGTGTTTCACAAGGCTGCTCTCAGAATGTCTGGAGAAATATTAGCTGGTCTTTCCCTTTCTAACGTAAAATTAACAATTAATCTAAGCCACCTCTACGGCAATCTGTCATGAATGTTCAGGTATTGATAACTGATTGATAATCTGAGATGATGTAATATTTCCAGCATTTCTGTAACGGAGCCACACTTACTATGAACATAAACCACCTCCCCCCTTCTTTCAAGCCTTATCCTCTGAGGGTTTTTGTTTGGAAACCAAGTAAGCACAGCAGGATATTTTAGTTTTGTCTCTTACTGTGTGCCACATCTCACCTTTTGCAGAGTTTTAAGGAAACCACTACAGTAGGCAGTGTAATATATGTATGAAATAGCATGTGATGTGCCTGTTTCACAGTCTTTCTCAGTGTTTCACAGCTGGAAGATGCAGTTATGATGGGCGTATTTGCCTGCTAGAAGTGTATTCTTTGTAGAAAACTTACTCAACTATTTGATTTGACTGCTTATTCTGATACACAAAATAGAAGATGAAGGTTCTTCCAGGTTAAAAATTGCACTTGTTTCACAGGAAGGGAAATTTCAGTCTGTCCTGACCACTAGAAGTAGCTTGCTGCACCCCACCTTGGAGTTGGTCAAAGGCTACAAGCCCTCAAGTGAGTCAGCAAGAACTGAGGCACTGTCATGAGCACCAGCTCAAAGCAGGGTCAATTTGGATCAAGTTTCTTAGGCCTGGTTTTGTCAACTTTTGAGTATCTCCAGTCGCAGGGATTGGACAGTCTCTCTGGCCTACCTGTTAGTGTTTTACAGTGCTAATGGTGATTTTTTTTTTCTTTTTTTGTTTAACAATATTTAATTGCAGTATTTGGTGTTATAAGTTGGTGTCCATTATCTCTCATGCTTTCACTTCTGCACCTTGCAGAAGAACCTGTCACTCTGTCTCTCAGTAGTTGAAGACTACATCAGACTGTGTTTGAGACTGGCTGCAGTTGCCTTTGATTTGGTGAACCTTCTCTGTCTTGCAAAGCTTTGGAATTTTCAAGAAATAATATCCTGTCTGTAGTAGTCCCTTGGGATTTATTTTTAGCATTTTGTTGAACATCATCTAAAGTTGATTAACAGGGGCAAAAAAATTCTTATAGTTTTGTGTAAAGATCAGGGTTTTTATTTCAAAGTCTACAGTTTGGGCACATTTGGGATCTGTAAGGTAAATTTGGAATTGAAAATCATATTCTCCAAAGCTGGCTTCTGAAGGACGGGCGTGCCTTTGCAGGTCATATGAAGACTCGTGACACTTTGAGTGCATTATCTCACGGAAGCTGTGTGTATTTCCCTTGAGGCAATGGCTAAACCTTGATTGTTTCTAAAGGCTCAGAGAGGCCCAGGGGTCCACAGGTCTAGTTTATGCTGATTGTCCTTAATGTATTTGAAGCTTATCTTTGTATACCTCATTGACTCAAAGTATATAAGTATTTGAATGATATGAAAACTGTAAATGGAAGAAAAGTGCCAATTACCATATATAAACCAGATTTCAGGATGATAAGACTTTAACTTTTCATTACAGATCTGGCCTTGCTATTCCTTAATGCCAGGAGGATGACACTAGGAGGTTTTATATATACTTGGCTGGACAAGATAGTCTTTAAATCAGCTTAATTACTAACTATCTGTTTTGTTGTTTGTGGTTTTTTTTTTCCCTAGTGTTCTCAAATGGGAGATTATCTGACACGCAAAGAATTTCCAGCACAGGTAAGTCACACAACTGATTATATTCAATTTTTTTTAAAAAAGTATTTAATTTATTGATGTGAAATTGACAATCTGCAGATCAGAAAGCAAGGTCTAGGTAGTAGTCTGGAAGTACTAGCAAAATGACAGATGCAGAGTTGGAGGATATAGCATACAGCTGTAAGTCATTCTAATGCTGACACACCACTTTCAAGGCATAAAAACATATTAGAGAAATAAGTAATTTTTTTCTATATTGGCTCTCTCTTGAATCTCTTAATTGAAACACAAACTTCCAGGTCCATAAGTCATCCTGATATGCCAGATAGGGTTCAGCCTGTTGTTTCCTCAGCTACAGTTTTGTGTGTGAATTCCCTTCTCTCTTCTGTGAACATGTACACCTCTACCTTCTCCGGGCAGCTGTCTCCTGCTGTAGAGAAGCAGAAAAGATGTTCTCTTCCTCTGCCTTCAGAAAAAATAAGGAGGTGTATTTATTCAGTTATTTTAAAGCGGATGTTCCTTCAAATTGGGAGTAATGAGATTAAATACTTGAAAAGTAAAGGAAAGAGATTGCCTTTCTGTTTATTTCATAATAGATGGTATTTTTTCTGAAGTAAATTACTGAATATTCTATTTCAGAGGTGTGTCTGTGAAGAAATAAGTAGCTGATCACATTAGAAGTTTGCGTTTATACGAAACAACTGAGTTGATAGAGAAATGTGGCTTCAGATTAACTCTCACTGATTCTTGCTGATAGCATATTGTCAGATTAGGACTATTTTACCATCAAAATAAATTCCTAAAAATTCATGCTCTGTGCTCCAAGGAGCTTCTACTAACATTGGTCAGATGCAGCCCACCTGGGAGGATGATGTTACTAGCTGCTTATAATTATGTATATTAATCCTCTCATGAGTGTCGCATGCAAACCATGGCTCCCATTATCTTTTCCCTTTCCTCACATCATCCTTCTTGTCTGACCAATTTCTGACTCTCTCCATTGCTCCTTTGAAGTGGGTTTGCTCTTTTCAGCTCCAGCACAGGCATTTCTGCATATGCAACTCCCAGCTGTGTTCCACAGGCCTAGATTCCAGATGCCTTTGAGGACCAAACAAAGCGTTACTGTCTATAGCACAAAGTATATGGGAATACATCTGGAAGAGGGAAATATCAGCTGCCTGATAAGTAGGAGGCCACTGTGGTTGAAGAACTATTGTCAGGAATTGTGACAAGAGGAGAAAGAAGCTGTCCATTTTAAGTTACTAGGAGTTTTAAACCTACTGCTGGGTAATAGTTATTTCTTGTCTGAGGTGTTGTGTTTAGTATTGTACTGTAGTGTTGTGATCAAGTTGTAAAGGTGCTCAGCACTGTGGATTTGGTTTTGTAACCATGTAAGTGGACTCTCTGCCATCCCACATATTCTGCTTAGGGATCATCCATTCTTTAACAGTGATCTGTTGGTGACAGGATGGAGTTAAGTTTTGGCAGATGAGGTCTGGGATGGGAGACTGTTTCTCAAGGTGAGATCTGTGTGCCTTTGCTGTCCCTCAGCCTGCCCCTGTGCTGTCTGCTTTTCCTCTGGGCTGCATACACAGTGTGAGCCACTCCAGTGTGAGGAGTCTGGAGGAGATGGGGTGTTTGTGTCTCAGATACTGTCACAGATTACAAGCCCGCTACGTCAGATTTATGCGATGGCTTCTGACTTCCATTAATCCAGACGCTATCCTCTTTAGATGCTCAGGTAACTTTGCGTGGCAGGTTTCAGGGTATCAGAGTTGTTACACAGGTGACTGGACTGGGCATCAAAATACGGATGAAGCACATAAAATAAGGATACTCTCAGCTAAGACCAAAAATTCAAAGTATGAAGAAGATATTGCAAGCATTACTTAGAAAGAGGGTAAAATTGTTTTCCAGACTGAGTGGCCAACATTAGGTTAAGAAGGAGGTTTTAAAAGTTTGACTTGATATGTACTCAAGAACAGTTCTAAAAAACTTAAAAGACCAAAGTCATTTGTGCTACAGCACACCTAAGACAGGTTGAGTCCTCTTTTATGTTGAGAACACCATCATAATGTCCTGAGAAACACTGTTCTGCACACTTGTTTTTTATAAAGTCTAGATTTAGAAGGGATGTGGGGCCTTGTATGTCCTTTTTTCTTCATTGGTACTGGGGGGAGTTGCAGTTCTAGTTTTAGCTTCAGCCCTTTCTAAACCATACCAGTACAGTGGTGTCCAGCCAAAAAGCAGCCATTACATTTATACTATTTAAGCACATTGGATAAGTGGTGATAGAGCCAGCAACAGGAATTTTTCTCTCACTTCCATTTTTAAAAACATATTTGAGGAGCCTCAGTGTTATAGTCAGGAAAAGCATCCCTCTGGTTCTATCATTTCTATTAAATGCCACTGCTTTAAATTAACTGGCAGTAGGCTTTTTCTACTCACCAAGCAGTTTACTAATTCAGATAACTCCTCAGTCATCAAAGGGCTCCTTCTTTGATCGCACCATAATCATTGTGACAGTTCCAGGTAAGAGCATTCGGCAGGGATAGCTCAAGGGTTCATTCTTTTCAGAATGTTTACTTTACCTGACATATCTTTCCTGGGTGCCACAGTGATTAGTCATCTGTATATTATTTAAGGGAAGCTAAGGAATACTGTTCTCTCCATATAAGAAACAGCTAGGGGGTGTATAATAAAAATAAATAAATAGCAAAAACCCCTCAGCGCTGAAGGAGACGTGCTAGGAGAGAATTAGAAGTTGCACAGCAAGCAAAACACTGTGTAGAACAGTGTGTGTGTGTGTGTATTCTAGGTAGGGCAGAGAATGTTGACTGCCATCAAAATCGCCTGAAAATTCTCACTTATAAACTACTGTAAACAAGACTTTTAAAATGCATTTTTAATCTTCACAGACTTTAACTGTTTGGGTTGATGTTTTCCATGTTGGACTTCCTCCTGGGGCAAAACATTTGGAATGACTATGATGAAAATGGTTTGGCTGTTTCTGGAAAGCAAGTGAATTCATATTGTTCTGGATAAAAATTCCCTCTCCACCCTGCACCCCACCCACTCCTCCCTAGGATTGTATCTTTCTTTTGTTATTTCAAAAAGTCATAAAAATATACTGTCAAAATATGATCTTTCCTTGAAGTACTGGGTCCTGTCGAGAAAAATGCTGCTGTTGCTTTATTCCATGAGCTGCAACAATACAGGTTTGTACAGTGACTCTAAATATTGCCAGTCATGCTACTGAGCTATGGCCTCATAGGATTCCATGCTATGGCATTTGTGGAGAGAAGGAGAGCTCTGAAATTTTAGAAACCTGTTAGTTTACAAATAAAAACTGTTGAGAGTTTAAAATCAGAGTGAAATCTACTGGATAAAGCATGGGCAGCATTCACTTAAAGAGCAATTCAAATGTTTTGTTCAGATATTTCAAATCCAGTATTTATTTTTTTTCTCTTCTGTTAAGTGTTTGCCTTCAGGCCCTTTTTATTGCATCCTTTTCAAAACTTGCTCCAGAGACAGAATTATTAATTTCCTCCTAGGTTTCTAGATAGCATTCAACACTACAGTGTTTCACAAACCATTAATGAAGTTATTTTCACATCACCCTGATGAAATGAAGAGGAATTATTGTCCTCATTTGACAGATGGAGACTGGGACACAGTAATTCAAGGTTGAAAGTACCTATTAATTTGGGAACCCAGTCTGAGACATCCTGCTCTAACCTTATTCAGAATATTTAACATTGAGTAGTAAGCTGAAAGCACAGCTCCCCTTAACCCCAGCTGCTTTTGTGAGTGATCAGCATGTTGAGCAACATAGACCCCAGGTTTCAAGTTGGGCATGGAGCACATGAGGAACATGCAATTGATAGATGACCTCGTGTCAGAAGCTTGGTTTTAAGAAACTTGTTCTTTATCTGTCTTGTAACTAAAGCAGATGTAGACTCCAAGCTCTCCGGGGCAACTTTTAAACTACCTTAAGAGGGAGACTGTCGTCTTTTCTTTCCTTCTTTCTTCCTGCATTCTTTGCTCATTACATAATTCTGAGGCTCAGCAATGCAAGGGGCAGCCTTTCTCATCGTCAGGCATCAGCCTCCTGCCCTGCATTGACTCACCCCGCAGACAAGTCCGTGCCATGCCCTGCGTGAAACGGTGACCTTGTGGAAAACTCAGCTGGTGATTACATAACTAAGTTGTACGATGTGTTTATCAAATGCCAAACACTTGCCCTGACGCTGATCACAAACAACTAAAGTCTGAAGTGTACCAATGGAGAGAACTGCAGAGTAGTAATGAGAAGGCGAGTATACCGGCACAGAGTGGCTCTGCATTTGTTTGTGTAGGCAGACGTGGTTTGCACAGTGATGATTACTGCTTAACTGTACTGATTTCCCCCACCACTCCCCATCTCCAGTCCCTTGTTTTATACCTAGATCCCAAACATTGTAGAGCAGGGGATACTATGTTTTGCTCATATAGAAATTAGTACAGTGTGGTCAGGGAAGCTGCTCTGACAGAATCCCTCTTCATTCACATTATACATGTTATATCTGAAAAAAAAAAAAAAAAAAAGAGTTTTTCAACTACTTAACTGAAATATTTGCTACGTAGACTGTGGACCTCAGAGGTGGTGATCACTGACAGTTTGCTATGTGCCCACCTAGAATATTGTAGGGAGAAATGCAATTTGTTCACTAAATTTTGTTTCTCTTAAGTGAATTTAATGCGTTTTATACTTTTCAATTTACTAAAGTGCTAGTAGTTTATTAAAACAGAACATTAAATTGACCTGTATACCTGTATCACAGGACTGTTGTAAGGATTAATAATTAGATAATGTTTGTAAAGCACTTTTTATAAATGAAAAGTGCTATAAAGTGCTAAGTATTATTATTGCAGCATGATAGAGATCACAAAACACAAGTGAATTAGCTCTGGGTTTAATCCTTATAAGGCAAAGCATACCAGGGGCAAAATAACATTACAGTTATTTTTCTTACATCCAGCACTTCATTAACTACCACACAGGGTTATATAACTCTGTGAGAGTCTAACTTACTAAAGTTCATAATCATAGCAGGAAAAGTTCTCACGGGTTTTGCAGGCAAGACTTATATGTGCAGCCTTTAAGGTCACACAGAGTTCCTCCAGCTATGCAGTGTTTGTCCCTCCAGTTGCGTGTTAGGGACATCACTGCCCACTTTGGCTCTCTCCAAGTTAACCCCTATTGCAGGAATGCCTCTATCTAGGTTAGAGAACACATGTCACTAAATAGAAGTCTTCACTGCACGTGAAGTGGCATAATGCCATGGAATGAACACAGACATCTATACATTCTCAGGATTTGACTATGCTTTTTCTCACCAGCTTTTTTTCACAGTCTCAGTCACTCCTCAGTTTCTACTTGTCCTCTAAATCTTTACTGAAGATGTGAAAAAGACACACCCCAGCAAATCTATCACTTGTTTTCTGGCTCCAGTCAAGTCTTTAACATCTTTGAGAAAGTCAGTCAGCACTTTTTTCTCCAGTTCTCGCTTATCTTGCTGCAGGTGGCCTATTGCTACTGCTGCAATTATTGCTTTTCCCAAGGATGCCATTACCACAGAATATTTTCTCAAGTCCAGTTCTGGTGCTGCCTGTTTTCTGCCCCATTCTCTGTAGGGCAGCCTTGAGCCAAAACCTTGAGAAATAGCATTTGTTACTTGGTACAGCTCCCTGCTGTTTTATGAAAAGAGGAGTGTTAAGGAGCCTCCTTGAAGAGGTGATGTGCCAAAACTTTGGAAGATAGTCCATTAAGAAGAATGATGTGCCTCTTCCAGTTGGATTTAACTTCTAAATGGTTTGATTTTTAATTTTTTTTTTTTTTTTTCTAGTGGGGATGGAGTGCTTCTTGTTTGTTTTCCCTTCCCTCACTTCCTCCTATAGGAACTCTCAGTAGACAGCCTCTTAAATCTTGACTGCTGGCATGTGGACTGGCGCTACAATTCCCTCTTAATTTTACACCAGCCACTCTAGTCTGACTGAAGCAGTCTTCATCTTAAAAAAAACCCAAACCCACACAAAACAAAACCAAACCAAAACAAACAAACAAACAAAAACACCAAAAAAACCCCCAACCAAACAAAAACCAAACAAACAAAAACACCAAACCAAACCCAAAAAAAACAACCCAAAACATGCACCAGGGCACCATGTCCCCCTCTGCAGTTCACATCCAAACTGCTGGGGTGAGTTTAGTGCACTTGTTTGCTTCTGAAATGTGCAAATTGTGTATGAAAATGTCAGTTCTTATATGGTGAGTGCTGAAGAGAAACCAGTTATCTGGAGCACCAAGTACATGAGCTTCAGGGCGACAATTTCTGGACACCTCAGACACGTGTTTGTCAGGATCATCATTGGGGATCATAGAGCAAATCTGCAAAGCACCTGTGCTGGAAGAGACCTGCAGTCTACAGAGCTCACAAGATCAGGGCTTCTTATCTTTAGACATCCTCAACATACCTTACTTCAGGCAGTCTCAGGAAGGTGACACTGGAGTCCTCCGTATGAAGGATTCCATCTGCCCTCATGTCCAGATGCTGACCATGGCACATAGATTTACCACATGGGCTGGAACAGATAGAGGCTGGAGAGGGCCACAACCCTGTGGCTTGCCTTGGTCCACAAGCACATTTGTATGTGCAGGGCAGCATAGCTGAGGCTGCCCTGTGGCACTTGCCCATGAGGTAGCAGTGTTGGCCCTTTTGTGGGTAGCAAGGTAAGCAGAGTTGATCATGCAGTGCCTCTTGTGCGTGCTGGTACTGGTAACTTTGGGAGTTAGATGTGAGAGGTGCTAGAATGAAAATGTAGGTGAACAGGCAAAATGCTTATTTAGGGACCTACTGACATGTTTCTATTGTACTTGTGGTTTTGTGAAGCAGTAGGATTTCTGGGGGGATAACACAATTCAGAGAGGTAACTCTAAGTCTGTAGAGGAAAGGGAAGCTCCACCTTAACCAAATTAGAACCAGCTGACTCCCAAAACCAACAGGGTGGGGAGGGGATTATTTATAGTCAAACCAGCAAGGGGAGGATTATTTATAGCCAAACCTGGAAGCAAGGCGACAGGTGGTGAGGAGCACTTGGGTCAGACAAAGACATCTGCTAGGAATGTCAGCAATACAAAGGTAACCCTGTATCCAGTAGTAAATGATAGGATAGAAATTACAGGTGACCTGGAGGAAGAAAGGTTGCAGAGCCATATTTGAGGGAAGTAACAACATGTCAGACAAAAGAATTAACTAAAAGTAGGCATGCTGCCAAAAATAAAATCTATGTATACCAATGAGAGACTTAAAGTCAAAAGTAGGTGAACTAGGTGCCTGGGGATGGAAGAGGACTGACCTTCACAAAGTAAGTGCAACTCAAACTGTTGATACAAAGTCAATATTGTAGTACATAATTATTAGCTGGACAGAATAGATCAAATGCTGGCGTATTTCAGTACCTGGCTAGAAATGATGTAGAACAGACCAGTCATGAGGATGGGGTATAGCTTTCTGTGGTCCAACCGGCTAATATTTCTCCATGAAAAGGCATACTAACTTGACAGGGAACTGCTGTTCTTCTAGTACTGTGGTTTTTAATGTTACAGAAATTTCCTAACCTTTATGTAAATTCTTTAGTGTGGGGTTATTTTTGAATCATAAGAAAAATCACAAAAAATAGCGGTAGGTTTCTATTACTTGGTGCCAGCTCAATTAAATGTTGAAGATCTGATTCTTGTGCTCACTAATGTCGTTTGCTGTTGTTCTGACATTGTATAATGTAGAATGGATAGTGACCTACTGCTTGAGTGTAAAGAAGTGTTAGTGGAAATGAAACTTGTTCCCTGCCTGTGCAGTTGTGAGGAATATCAGAGGTAGTATTTACCCATGTATAAAATAGTAGTATGTGACAACAGGGCAAGGTTCAAAGAAGCAGTTTCTTGACAATTCAGATGATTACACTGAAGATCAGCTAGTTCTTCAGACAGGCAAAAATGGAGAGCTCTCAGTCATATATGAATTGCCTCAAGGTATCTATCTATGCTTGGTAATAGTGGCCACAGTATAATTAGGTTTCATGTCTTTGGGAGAGAGCACAATAGCCTTTGTGGTTCAACACTGGGGATCTGCTGCTGGACTGCTTAAACCGTTCTGAAATGTGCTTTGGGACGTTCGTGGAGTCTAAAGCAAATTTGATGGGCTAGAAAAATCTCTCATGCTATCTTGTGTTCTGGTCATATTTTATTTAAAAAAATAAATTAATGAAGAAAGGTAAAGTTAGAAGAAACCTAGAGATAGTCAAAGAAGGACTTTACTTTAGGAGAGACTTGGGCTTTTAATTCAAAGTTGGGAAAGGTGCAAAATGAGAAACTCTAAAAAGGAGAGGAACACTTAGGAGGGGATCTGGAATGACTTGATAAGCAAGAAATACAGAACTGGTCAAATGAAAGTTCATGCATCTCATAATTAGCATATAGAACTCATTGCCATAAGATATCATAGGAGCCAAGAACTTAAGAGGATTGAAAAAGATCAGGCATTTGTATGGGTAATGAGAGAATCCGAATTAGATTGAGTAGAATGAAGACATTAATAAAGATGTAAAACTTTATACTTGTGGGCAGGAACCAAACACATGTGGATGGGCTTCCAAGGAAACTCCATGCTTGAGATAGATTTATTCCATCATTTTCCCCTTTGTTTTGCTTTCCTTAGGACCTATAGGTATTGATGCAACTGAGAATCTGCTGAGGAACTCCCTGTTCCCTTGCATTAATGCTTCTGTTGGAGGGGAGAAGAGGGTGCCACAAAAATATGCTCCTATTTGGTGCTTCTCAAGAGGAAATAACTTTTAGACAATTCTAGAGAACACAAGCAAAGTAGCCTTGCTGTAACTGGCACAGGGCCTGGCTCCACAGTTGTGCGATAGAAAGACCTGGTCAAGTTATCCTTTACTCCTGGCCCCCCACAGCTGAGCCAGGAGTGAATTCTGTGCAATGTAGAGTTCTAGATGACTTTCTACAAACCGATTGTATTTTTTCCCCAACTTCTCCTTTAAAGTAAATTTATCATCTGAAGTGCAGGACTCAAAACCAATGGTTCCTTGTATGTAATCTGCATCATGTTGTGAGTGGTCTGTAAGTGGCAGTGAATGTTAAGTCTGTTGCTGGGGGGTCTTGATGCAGCCCACATCCTGCCAGGTGAGCCAGCAGAGCAGATGTGCTTTCCACCCCTGCCCTCCATCAGATGCCACATGGCAGTGTCCTCCCCCAGTTTCTCTTCTGCATGAAGAGATGGAAAACTTTGGGAATCGCTTTCCCTAACCAAATAAAAATGGCAGTAGGTTGCTGCTACTGTTTCTTTCCTTTTCCAAAGGTATTGCATCTAACCTGTCTTTCACTGTTGCTTGACCCTATGGCTGCTGTAGCCACTTTCAGGTACTGAATTAATCTGAATGGAAAAAAAGCATAGTAGCCACACTGTATTTATCATGAATTTGAGAAGGAAGAAGAAACTGCTTCAGCACTGCCTCCTTTTCATACCTCATATCTCTAAAAGTAGCCAGTTAATTACATTCCATGGTTATTGCTATTGTAATATGTGTTTATTTGAAGTGCAAAGATAATCATCGATTGTACGCTCTTGACTACGCTATTAATGGTTTCAATACCCACATTGTGTTTACATTTTGCTTTATAACTAACACTTAGCCATTGTGGTTTTAACATGTAGTAATTCAGTGAATACTGTCTCTATGAAATGCCCTTGCCATTTCATTCTGCGGTATTAAGTGTTGTTTTTCTAGGAAGGTCTTGAAATGTGGGGCATTATGTATGAGTTATGCTAATTTGTTAGGGCAATGAATACATTAATTTCATTAGTAAATGGCCTCAAAGCAATAATTACCAGTGTAGGTGTGTCAGAAATGATCATGTTCAGTTTTGCCAGTTAATTATTAAGATTTTGTTCTAAGGGACCCAGATTTGACATCCAGCTTCAATTTAGCCATAAATAAAAGTCTGAAGTATATTGGGCTGAAGAAATCTAGCAAAGAACTTGTTTTGCTCTTCGAAATGTCTCCATTTTGTCTAATTGTGACTGCCAATAAGATGCCAAAATAATTAGTGTCAGTGATATGAGGTTTATACTATACCTCCCAAAAAGGCACATCATAATGAAAATAGCAATCGCACTTTCTCATTCCTCTCGTCTCGCCTTATGTTACAGAATGCTGAATTATTCAATGGTAGTATTACTTGCTAGTGCAGTATTAAATTTGAAATGGCTGCAGTTTATTGTTAAAGCTGAAGGGTGTTTTTTAATGGAGTTTACTTCTAATGGCCTAATTAGGTTTCTAAGTTATATCCATGCACTTCTTGAACTTTACATGGCTAGCACTGTAAAGCAGACAAATGGAGGCACCTGTATACCTGGATTACTTTCCATAGATATGACTCTCTTTTTAATTACAGTGGACCTGTTAAAAGCACCTAATAAACCACTCTTCAGTAATAATATGCTTTTAGGCACCTTATAACTGTATTTTTCCAAAGGAAACTTAGAATATTGTGTACCTGAGCTGAGATACTTTTCTCGATTACTACAATGGTAGCAAATAAGAATTCTCCAATGTTTCATTTCTGTATTATGCTTTGTAAAATAGAAACAGAAAGAAGGACAGAGACCCTTTGTTCTCATTACTGAAATTACTTGCAGCTTCTTTCAAAATATAGTTTAAGTGGCAAGGCAAAATTTTTCAGATTGCTACAGAACAATGCTGGAAAAAAAATGGACTGATAGATGTTTACTGTCTCTAATTCCATTATCAAGCATGCTGCACTACTCGGTCGTATCATGCACGTATATAAAATGGAAGCAAAGGTCATATAGAGCCCTCCATTTCCCCTTGCTGGACCAGGATAACAGCCAGTCAAAGCAGCTAGTTGAGCTCTGAAATCTATTTTATGTTGAGTGCAGGACTTCAGCCAAGCTCTTCAGCTTCAGAGTGGAGGGCATCATTAGTCCAGTCCAGTAAGTATAGACTCCGCAGAGTTTGCTCCCTGACCTTATTTCACAATCTTGAGCAGAGTCAGTGAATAGCCATATTATGTCCAGCTTCTTAAATTTACAGATACAAAAAGGGGGTGTCTAATTGTGGCTTTCTTCTTATGCGTGATTGATAATTTTCCATTAGTTTAAGCTGATATTCATTTTGCTTTGGGACTGATAGAAGCAGATGCAAGTGACCTCCCATTGAGTTTTGGTGTGTATCTGGTCAAGCTCTTGAGAAACCTAACCACAGGACAAATGAGTACTGTGCAATTACTACAACAATTGCAGGCCAGCATACCCCCTTCTCTTACTGGATGGCTTTTCTTTGCTGCTCCAGTTTAGGGACTCAGAAGCCAAGGGAATGAGATCCTCTCTGTTTCAGACTGCCACTTCCCCAAGATACTGGGAGGAAAGTGAATCTTCCTTGTGTTTCTTAAGTAATCAAGTGAAATGTATTGACAGTATTCAAACAAATCTAAAGTGGCACAAATCTATCAGAGCAATTAAGGAATACTGTTCACCATAGAGATTCTGGAATATGCAGCAAAATGTAGACAAAATCCCTTCTCAAATTTTATTCCCCAGAGATAAATCCCCTGGGCAATCAAGGTTTAGAAAAAGCTGTCAGTAGCAAAGAATTTTTTTTTTCCTCCCCATGATCAAACTTCATAGTCATTCAGGGAATAGGTTGCCAGCAAGTCTGTTGCTTACTTGCATATTCTTACTTTTTGCCATTAGTATTATGTTTAAACATTTAAAGATTGATTTAATATTTATTACATAGTTTAATGGAAGTTTAGTGACGTAAGGGAGCTGGTTGCAAAGAGGTGTCCCACTAGAAACTCACTTACAGAATCAAATGCTAAGTAAAATAAACAGCTTGGCTTTCTACTGACATTTTATAGCCACCTTAAGGGAAAGGTGGGGAGTGGGGTTTTGTTGCCATGTGGGTTTAATTCATGAACTTCCACTCAGAGTGCTCAAAGGCAATACGGTAGTTGAGCCAACTTTCTCTGTTAAATCACAAAAAGAGAGATTTTTTTTCTTTTTTAACCAAATACAGGGGATCAACTGCAGCTGCAAAGAGGAAATTTAGAATTATCATCATACCAGTATCAGAAGGTCCTTTATATTTATAGCTTCATAAAAGTTCACAGCTAGAGTATTTGCTGCCAACTCATAAAAGAACTAATGAAAATTTCTGCAGATTTTTTTTTTCGTGGACAGTGATTTCTTAATCCCCTAAATCCTGATGAATTCTTATATTCAAAACATTTGTAAAAGGGGAGGGAAAAGGAGTTCTTTTTGCTTTAATAGGTCAGACAAACTCACTATGGGACAAACTGTGCTACAGTTTAACTTGGGTAATATTTCTGTGATCCAAGTGTACCCATTAACACCAAGAAGATTGTTTGTGACAGTGTTATTCAATGTAAAAGAAAGGAGTTATAACATTATATTGCCTTTGTGAAGGTAAATTGCTGTACTGCTTGGATAAACTTTACATTTTGATTTATAATCATAACAATTATTATTGCTTCAAAATTAAAATACCTCTGTAATTAAGCAGTAAGTTTCTTTCAGATAAGTAGTATTCAGCAGTAATGGAAACCTCGTGTTTTAATGTACCTCAAAGGGTGTTGTAACTCAATAATTCACAGGTTCTCTGAGCTTTTGTGACTAAAAGCAGAAAGCTTCTTTTATTTACATTCCTAAAACTATGAAAATTATATCAATGTGTTTTTCTCCAGTTGCTGCTGAGGAAAAAACATTCCTGAAAGAAAGGCTATTTATAGTAATGAGTTAGGTGAATATTTATCAAATCTGAGGGTAATATAAGTTCTGATGATTTTTCTAGTTACTGATCTTCCCCCCTACCCCGTCCAGTTATTGTTGTGCTTTTAATGTCAAGGCTGCTCTAAATTTGTCACCTCTCTTACTGCTCTGTCCCCTCTTCCCTACAACTTCATCTAGTTGGAGAAAGCTGCTCCCAAGAATGGCATGTACTTTTAAAGTTTCACTTGGAAGTATCTTTGAAACTATGTTGTGAGAAATCTTCTGGATTATAATAATAGAAGGGTGTCACCTGGTGCCACAACAGAGAGGGCATGTTTCAAAACCAGAATGTTTTCAACCCTATTGCTTTAAAAGGATTTACTTCCCAGAAAGAGGAGCTTCCTTAATCAATGGAGCTGAACTGGAGTCATAGCATCACTCTAGTTTTATATCTAAATATATGTTCCTTTAGAAGTAAAGTGACTTGCATAGGTGTGGTACTGGTAACTAGGAGAAAATCACAACAGATTCTGAAGCTTTGTAAAAAGCAAAATTATTTAGGAATGATTTTGTGAGTGGAGTGATGAGGAGAAAAGAGTGGAAAGTGTAGGGGAAAAAACATCCATTATTTTAATCGTGCTGGTTCTTCATCTTTCTGAGCTTGTGAATAAGGGCAGTGTTTATATTCTTTTCATCTGTGTAGTTGTGAAAACTCGTGAGCAAACTTGCTATTTTTTTTTTTCTAGTGAAGAGTAATAGTACAGTGAAAAATGACCTCTTTTGTAGATCTGTCTGAGATGCACCTAACAGAGCTGAGCCATTCAGGCTGTCCTCGCAGTCCAAGCCATTTCATCATTTTGCATGCAGTGTGCCTCAAGCTGTGAAGCTATTTGTTGAAGTAGGCTGTGTTACTGTTTGACTCAGAGGAAGACAAATGTTCCATATTATCCTTAATTTCCATATAATTGTTTTAATCTTTGCTTTATAATAAATGTATAAAAGTGCCCTGAGGGTGCCTTTTTGTTTGGAATTGTAGGTGACTCATTTAGAGTCCAAGCAAGGTAGAAGTGTTCAGTTCTGCTTTTTCTTCCCCTCACCTGAATGCTTCACAAGATGCGCTCCAGAAATAAAATATTCAGCCATTCTCATTTCAGAACTCTACCTCCACATGTGAAAGCACACGAGGCTGTGTTTTCCATCTCATCCTAGATATGTTTAGTAAATCAGATTAGGACAAGTGACAGTTTTGGCTGAAGAGATTGTTCCTGCCAACTCCACAAAACATTTAGCTGTTCCTGGGGGCTCCTATATTTGAACTTAGAAGGAAGTGAGGAGTGATGGAAGAAGGCATATCTTACCTGTGACTCACCACTGCTTCCTGTCTTGTATCTTGACTGCTTGTTTGTTCCAAAAGGCTAAACAACAAGTCTTGCATAAAGAAAATTTCAATCTCCAGAACTTCCAAAGGGTCAAGATTTATGAGAACCCACAGCAGTCTTATATGAAGTCCTTTCTGACTGGAACTCTACCTAGGTGTTCTATGCCCAGTTAATGATGGCTTGTCTCAGTTCCTAGTGGCCAGCTGCCTGCAGGCTTCACTCTTGGACTGTGTCTTTGTTCAGGGGTGGCTACTGCTGGATGCCACCCCATCTGTACTCCTGAACTTCACTCGTGCAGATCTGTTAAGGGTGAGGACTCCCTCGGAAGTACCCAACTGAAGAGCACACTTTGACACAATTCCTCCACACCAATCTAATAGGAGGGAGTTAGATAATTAACAAAGCATAACTTGAGAAGAGGATGAAAGTAGGTCCCAGAAAGACTTTCTGTTTGGCTCTCTAGAATAATGGCAACCTATCTGCGGAGTTTAACGAAACATTATAGTTCCACTGTAAAACATCTGTGGGATGCCATAAAAAGCCTATAGAAAGTGTAGCATTGTATGATACAGTTCCATAAGGGTGCGCTTGTTTGATTTCGATGGGAGGTGGTGCAGTTGCTGAAATTAGTGGGATGGGAGGGTTGTTTGTGTGTGCCGAACAGAACAGAGAAAGACGGAAACTTTGGATCGTTCTTTCACAAGTTGTTTTCAAGCCTAAAATAGAGGCTAGTCTTCAAGGGGAAAACAAGCATCCTGATTTCTCCAGATGTTAATGTTTAGTTCCCTGATCCCTTCAATAACAAGCCCAGTGAAAAAGGAAAAGTCATATGAATAAATTTTTTGACATTTTGTTTATTAGCATTTTATCTAGGCTAGTAGTAAATGAATAGACTTGTCAGCAGAAATCTCTTGGTGAAGCAAATAAAGAATCTTAATAGGCAGGGAGAGCAGAACTAACGGCAAATTGCTCACAAAGAGCTCTAATTTATTGGTTTCTTTTTCATGAAGATTCTGTTCTGGATTCTGGCTTTGCCAGAAGAAACAGCTGAATGATGACATGGATGCTCAGAAAGAAACTGTGCTGTCTGGTAGGAAAGGGGAAGAGTTGAGGAAAAAGTCTCCTTTTTACACTTTGTTCAAAATACTTCATACCACACAGTGAAAAGTTTTTTTTTAGTTTGACTTGTTGGTTTCAGTGAACTGGCCAAGTCTGCATTTATAGAGGTGCTGTGACACCTGATTCCTGTTGTAAGTGGACTGACTGCAGCAAAATAACAAGTGAGGGCTTTTCTGGTTCTGTGTTGTGCAAATGATGTGGAGACCTGGATTCAGAATATGCTGCTTCATAAGACTATTTCTGGCTTGCTGTACACCCCTGTACCCGCTGATACTACTGGCACACTGCTCTTGGGGCCAGTGGAATCACTGGCAGGTACGACACTGCCTTGTTTCCACCCCACCCTCTCCCAAACAACAGAAGCTGCAAATTCCAGGGTTAAAACTATAAAAGTTTAGGAGTTACAAGCTCAACATTGTCTATTTTGTTACCAGCTATGCAGTCAACAGCAGTCACAAACGTAGAACATAGAACTGAATAAAGTTGTGTAAGTAGTAGAAATAAGTGTTGTCTACACTGCATTCCTCCCAAATCCGTTGGTGCAATAGAGACTGTGCCTGTAGAACTCTTTAGCCACGTGGAAGGAGATGCTGTCATGTGTCGCATTTGCCTTCAAAGTAGCTGTGTTCTCTTTCTCAACACAAGTCATTATTTGCCAAGATAACTAAAACTTTTCTGACCCAACCCATTCAGCCTTCAGTTTTATGTTGGTGGTATCAGAGAAAGTGCTGTGTTTTCGAAAAAGTAATTGCTGAGTGACCTCATAGGGCAAGTTCATCCTCTTACTCATTCTCTTGCCTTGGACAAGCAGAAAGGTGCAGAATGTAAAGATGCATCCTTAAAAGTGCTCGAAGTCAAGATGGAAAAAGGTGGAGAAGTAGGGAGTGAAGTAGAATAAGAGGTCAAATAATTTTAGGGAAATAGTTTGTTTCTTTAATTAATTAAATTTCCTTTTGCAGTGTTAAACTCATTCTCTGAGCCTCTATTATTATCACCTGACCTTGTCAGAATGTCATTCTGAAGTATACAAAAAAAACAAACCCAAACCAAGCAAAACAAAAACAAAAACAAAGAAACCAAAAAACCTAAGGAAGAGAAAAATGCTGAAACATGGCAGTCTAGAGGTTGTAATATGTTTAATTTGCTGCTTTATTGGTATTTTAATTTATTGCTCTATTGGAAGCACTCCTGGCTTTCAAGTGGAAGGACTAATGAACAAACAGATTAATCCATGTAAAGGTAGTAAGACAGTAGAATTGGTTTGATTACGTAGACTAATTGCATGTTTTTCTTTCTCCTCTATGTTCCTAAAATGAATTCCTTCCATAAATCCAGTACAGTAACTTCTGTTCCAATAAAAGCTTGTCAGGCTTTCTCTCCTGCTGCAGAAACAACCTTAGAAAACAAAACAACTGTTGTAGCAGCTCAGGAAATGTAGTTTCTCCCACACTTCACATTTTCTTTGTCCCAGACTCTGAAGAAAGACAAGACTCCAAGAATGTGGTTTAACATGGCTGTAACTTTACATAATGTTTCAAGGAACTATCTGACAATAATTCATCCAGCACGGGTCATTCATCCTATTGTAATCCACTTCGCAAAGGGCCCCTGTCATCTCTCTACCCCATTAACCAGGCACAGCACCATTGCTGAGACTCCACTGCTTTCCCCTCATGCAAGACAGGGGGAATTGACTCCTCACTGTATGGGAGATTCAGAGTTTCAGCGCATTCTTCACCAGCTCCTTTTATTAGTAAGTGCTTTCCCCTGTGCAACTGCGATTTTAACTTTTTAAATGGTCAAGAAGCCCTTTTGAAAAAAAAAAAATCTTTACAACTGGGAATTTGCTGAATTGCAACTCTCCGTTTCTCAAGCTCTGAAGAGGAAAGAAAAAGGATAAGATAAAATGTTTGTCACATTTGCTCACCATGAAGATGCTTCTCATCTCAGGTCTGCAGAGACTGTGTGATGTGCATGGGAAGGTTCTGAAGTGCACTAATTTTACTCTGCTAAAGCTGCTGTAATTTTTTTAGATTCAGTTTTCTGGATGGAAACTGGAGGCAAGAGGAAAAGTTTCATAAGGTGTTTTGATTTAGTGGGGGCAGGCCGGAGGAGAATAGGGAAAAAGGGGAAAAAAGATTTTAACATCTACAACACAGTGTAGTCATAATCTCCTGATACAAGCTCCTCTGTTAGGCCATAATATGAGACCAGAGTAGGTTCTGGTACCTTATAGTGCCAGTTTTAAAGGTGCTGAAAACTTTTCCAGCTTGGACAAAGCTTCTCCATCTCTTGGGCTGCCAGAAGTGGTTTCTAACTTACTAGAAGTCCTTGCATACAACTTTGAAGGCTGGATAGCTTGGAAACACCGGCTGGTTTGGGTGATTTTTCTAAATAGAGCATTAGCTGTATGAAAACTAATGTTAAAGGCATTAACATCAAATTAATTTCATATCACTAAATGAATAGGGTGATGAAACATTCAGTTCCTTTCAATAAACCAGTCTCTAATGATTTAATTAAAAATATACGTTTACAGTCCCCTATTTCCCTCTTCCTTCTCTATGAAGGAAAAGAAAAATGTGAAAATATTCAAATGTTGTATTTTTTTTGCCTGCACACATCTTTTGGTGTAAAATATATAAAACTTAAGTACAAGAAGTTGACTTCTCAAACTACTTTTCATAACATTATTTTATCAGATGATCTTAATTTTCTGCCTAGTATTATACTTTAAAGCTGACATAAGACTGGGCTCTGTTATTTGCATATTCAGGATGGAATATATAGCTTAACAGTGCTTCAGCTGCTGTGTGGATTTTTTTTTTTATTGTTATTACTGTTATTTTTACTTAGGGGAATCTAAGAAACAAGTCCTTCCAAAAAGATTTCCTTGGCTCTTTAGGTGATTTTTCTCTCCTCTTTTTAACCAGGGGATCTTTCACTGGACTCTTCTAAAATGTGCAGTTGTATTTTAATCATGTGATGATTTGTACATACGTTGGACACAATTTCCTTTTCTTGCGGGCAAGTAATGTAGATTTCTTCAAGGAGAACAGGATGGTTTTAATTTAAATTGCATAGCAGACGGGACAGGGACAGATTATCATTAGAAATGGTTGAGGACAGGGGAGGAAAAAAGGCTTCTGACAGGTAGAGTGCCAGCAACATACTTGCTATGACTTAAATTCCCCAGCTAAAGGAGGTTGCACTGGAAGAGATGCCATGCTGGATATCTGCTGAGGACCTGTGAGGGTTAATCAGTCGGTGTTTGAGAATTAGTGAATTACCAGGACTTCCTGCTGGAATATAAACAGCCTGGCAGGCAGATTTCATGTTTCTGTTCCCTGTTTTCCTCTTCCCTTAATCTCGCCACAATTAATTGAATCAAAGCCTAGACAGAAATGAAGTGCTCCTGTTTTTTCGCTGTACATACATGGACTTGATGAAGCACATCTGAATCATGATGCTGGCTGTCCCCTCACCTATCAGAAACTGCCTTTGTCACTGATCAAAGTCTGTCCCTAATGGTCTCCTTTTTGGGTCCCTGTTTGAATCTATGCCATGCTCTGGTGCTCCATTTTCTTGGCTTTCCCCAGATTAACTGGAGGCAGTAGATGATGGGTTCTCCTGTCTTCAGCAACCTCAAACAATAAGCACAATCCAAGAGAGAAGATCAGTAACATTCTGTAATTCTATTTCTTAACTCTTTGTACTCCTTGCATTTAATTTTTGTAATCTCTGGGCACAAAGCTTGGAGGACCTGATTTTCACAGAACGCTGCAGGCCTGATGTGTTTCACCAGCCTTTAGACCTGAGCCAGAAGTTGTGCTGATGCCTGTTGTAGGCAATGCTGGTGGCTGGGTCTGAGGTGACTCTGGTCTCACTGACTGTTGCATTTCCATATTGCTGAATTGAAGTGCACACTGCTCAGGTACTCAGAAATTGTGGTTTTCTGAAACTGCTAAGCATGGGATTGCGCTGCACTACATGCTGCGTGCTACGCACTGCTTTTTAGGTGACTCTTACTTCCACTTGATCTTCTGTATCGTAATATGCTGTACAATGAAAGCCAGACTGTATTTTGTCCTACCTAAGTGAAAACTAAATTTGCCACCTGTTGCCTATCTTGGTGGTTTGTGTGTTTGTGCAGGACTGTGGACAGCAGAACAGAGCTTTAGCGGCTCTGCGTAATGATGCCTCACAACACAGAGACACCTACCAAATCTGGTGCTTTTCCTTGCCCTTAGGAGTCAGGCTCTGTGAATCAGGCTCTTAAACAGTGAATGGGAAATGGAAAGATGCCCTAATTTCTTAATTCTTCTATGTGAATGATGTAGGTCACAAGTAAAATCTTTTTTTATGACCTGCAGTGTTGTGATTGTATCTGTTTTAGAGCTCATTAAGTTTTGATAACTAAGGTGGTTTAATGGCACACTGTTCTGTGGGGTTTTTTCTTCAATACATTGAAATGTATGTTTAACATGATGATGTTTTACATGTGTATTTCAAATGGTAAATACTGGAAAGAAAAGATAACTATTTTCAAGCAAAGAGTTGGAAAATATTGTCACTGTAAAGACAGCTTTAAGATACTTTTTAATTGAGCTTCTGTTTTGTCTATAATACCCGTTCTCTAAAATTGTACCTTAAAAATATAACACTATTTTGGTTTTTTTCCCCTAGCTTGTTATGGAACAATTCAGTCTCAATTACTCATGTCAGAGTAGTTTTCTGACCCCAACATCCAAAATCATAGGAATTTGAATAGGAATTGGTATGCAGGACAAGGGTGGGTTTTTCAAGACCCTTCTACTAAAGACTGTGATGAAATGTTTTATTGCCTATACTGTCTGCTGTACGGAAATCTGGAATTAAGGAGAGCTGTAAAACATAAACTCTAGACCTGCATACGATTATTTGTATTAAATTGAAGTAAATTATATTGCTTAATCAGAGAGTTTTCCAGCTCTAAAGCAAGATTTGTTGTGTTTCTCTGCCTTCTTTACTTGTGAGAGACTGGCTGTGGAGGGAAGCATGGAGTAGTGCTCTGGCCTTTTATCTCTGGATAGTGAGGGATTTGTAAATTGGACAAAGGTCAGTAGGGAATATAGTTTAGTTGGTGATGTCAGACAAGTTCTTCTCTAGATCACACGGCCACTGTGCAGTTGGCAAAAGTATGGTAATAGGCTGTGGTCTGTCAGTTTAATGAGATATCGAGGGGGATCAGAAGGATCGAGAGAGGTTTTTAGTATCCTCTGCAATGCTGTGCAAAAATCTCTCAGAAGAAGGGAGATGCTTTAATTATAGCCCTGAAAGGGAAACGTGGCTTACTCTGTGGAGCTCTGGTCTGAACTGAGGTCCATGCTGGGCACAGTTGTGAGATATCCAAATGTGGGAGTTGATTCAGAGCATTCCAGAGAAGTCAGAATTCAGCCTTTTCATCACAACGACTTTTATCCAAGTTCACCTTCACCTTGCAGGGAAAAACTAGAAAAAGCATGTGGATGCCAGTGTGCTTGGTCAGGTTCCGGAGCCACTCTGGTGCATTCAGAGCATTTGCAGTACAGGTGACCATTGCCATCCTGGGCCTACAATGTTACCAACAGACTCTCCCCAAAAAGCAGAGGGAAATGGGAAAATTGTAGAGTTGCGTTGGTTTACAGACATTTTGTGTGCCTCTACTAATAAGCAGGTAGACATAGCCTTTTTGTGATGATAATTTGCACAGATTGTAAATTATTCACACAAGTATCTAATGTTTTTTATATCTTCTCGGATTGTCCAACAGCTTTGCAACATCTGTGAAAATCCTTTTTTTTTTCTTTTTGAAATTGCACTGAGAGTAATTCCAATAAGATATTCTTGTTTTTTAGACAGGTCCTTTGAAAATATTGATTTTTCAGAGTCTGAGAAATGCTTACACACTTTGTTAGCCCCATAGATCATGGGATATTTCTCCTATCCTGGACTATGCAAGGTTGATTCCTTGTGACTCTCCTATTTCAGGTGGAAAGCATCTGTGTTTCCTCATCACTAATTTGGTGAACGTTTGTTGCTGAATGCATTCCTTCTATAGATTTTATGGATAACTAAAATAGCAGTTGCAAATGAAGTCACAAAATGTCAGAGAAAAAATGATTTGAAAATTTTTAAATCTTAATTAAAGTTGTGTTAAGCTATTAAATATGTATACAGTGTATTGTGTGATAGCCCAGCTGCTAGTAATGTGCTCTGGATGCACCTCTGTGTGTGCTGGTTATAGCCTCCTCTGCATGCAGGTCTCTGGATGTGTTCACGAGCTGACTGCACACACAAACCATCACCGTACTGCATCTTTCCCTTGCTTATATCAGGTAGGGATTTGTGCATGCAGTTGACTTTCAAAGTGGACAGTGTCATCATACCCTTAATTACAAGGACCTAGGAACTGCAAATCTTCATCTCCTTTCTCCTAAAGCTCTTTGGTGAGAGTTTTTCTTTTCTTGCAAAATGACTGCAAGTACAAAGAGATTTGAGTGCTTTATCAGCATCATAACTATTCCTTGAGAAGGCTCCCCACATCTTGAAGTCTATAGCTATGGAAAATAAATCCATATTTCTAATATCAATTTTTCTTTTAACCTATTTGTAAATGATTTATTGTAGTGGAAAGTCAGATGATGATAAGATAACACTGTTTAGAGGTCATTAAAGAGTTTTCAGGAAGTTTCTACAAAGGTACTGCTCTTATATTGTCAGTATGATAAGAAAACTAACAATTTATGTCAAAGTTTGCAAAATGTGTTTGTCTGATAAACAGCCTGCTCAAGGGACATCAATCATACTTCCTTCCCAGAGTATATTGTATTTTTCATGAAGTGAACTTCAGTGACTCTGCACATTCGTGTGTTTGATATCACAGCACCTTAAGCAGCATCCTCTCTGTTGTAGCAGCTGCAGTGCAGTTTGCAGCTTGGTGCCACGTGTTGTACCAGGCACTGATACCCAGAAGCCTTTGCTTCTGCAGAAGCCAGTGATTGCATGCTCTTCTTCAGCCAGGTGAGAACATGATTGATACAATAGCTATTCCTGGACTTCAGATCTGTTTCTTGTCTCAAAGGGAAGATGTTTCTTTAACATAAAAATGTTAGTGTGGAAGATGGTCAGAAGGGAGTCACAATATGAGACTGCTTTATAGAGTACCATTCTGAAGAGACGTTCTGCATCAATATCATTGAGAAGTATATTTGGCTGAAACCAACTAAAATATAGACTGTGTAATCTACATTCTCACTGTTTTTCTTAACACCCGTTCCATCTTATTACAGTATAAATCACTCCTCAATTGCCTTGAGCTGAAACAATGCATCTGAGCTTGGGTTAAAAGCCTGTAAGTGCTTCTTTACTTGAATAAAGTGAAATCAGGTTACATTAATAGAAGTATTAATTAATTTGCCCTCATTTGTTCACTAGAATTAGCATTATTGAAAAGCCTTTACCATCTTTAAGTATGGTGAAAGTGTGTGCAGCTTTAGTGACAGTTTCATCTGTAACACCCAGTGATGTGTCAGATAGTGTAGAAAATTATTGTCCAATTTGGAAACCTGAGACATTACTGCGAAATGCTGTGGGGTGCGTTATAATGAAAATACCAATCCACATTAGCCATGGTTGCCATAAGCAAAAATCTTAATATCTTGGCCAAACCTACTTAAGGCTCATGTAATAAACTCACATTCCTAATTTTATTAGGGATGTGCCAAGTTAAGCACTTCGCTGGCCTTTGGACAGATTTATAGCTTGACTTCTGCTGAATTAGTGTTGACTGACAAGAGGACATTGTTTTATAGGACACTATTTAAATAAAAACCTGCAGGGTATTTCTGTAATGTTGTCACTTCAAGTCCAAACTGGAAAAAAGAAATGTGTATTAAGGAGGAATCTTCATTAGCTTTCACGAGTTTAATCTAAGGCTGTCAAAAGCTTCCTTATAAGGTAAGACATTGTAATGCACAGGGACAAAACTCGTCTTTGTTCCACATTTTACTTATGAAAGCGTCTTTTGGACTTACTGGAAACTGGGGAGGAAAAAAAAAAAATCCCATTTGCGTTTATTTGGCAGAGTTGTGTGTAAAGAAGAGCGTGTGATCCTCTTTCCCGGTGAATATCAGAATGGCAATTGATGATAGCTGTTTTACTGTGAAACTTTGCTATGTGTATAGCACTTGTTCCTGGCAAGACACGTCATCTTGTATTTACTCGTTGGCTGTCCTGAGCCAACGAACACGCTGACGTTTTCACATGTAAGGCAGCCTGCTTGGAGATCAGCAAAATTATCCTTCCTTTGAAAAAGTGTTAGTTGGTGGAACAGTCCTTCCCCTTTATCAAATAAATAACTATTTAAAATAAAAGAAATGAAAACAGTGCATCTTGTAGAGTTAAAATTAGACTCTGTAACTGGTATGACTCAGAGCAAATTATTGACCCAAATATCGATAAAATTAATCTGACCCTTCAATCTTCCCTTGCCATATACTTTTAAGTTTGTGGGAGTTCCATGCAGCCAGAACACCTATATTACTATGAGTAAAATGCTCCGTGTCTCATCTGTGGTCACAAATTTGTATCACTGAGTTGACCATTTGTAAAAGGAGAAGAATTATTCCTGTCTTGCTGAGGGACTGAGAGATGCAAGGAATAAATATGACTGAAGTATTTTGTAGACCTTCAGAACTATCATGTGACCAGCAGAAAGCCTTACTTTTTTTGCAATTAAATTATGGAATATGTGAAGGAAGTAAAATTAGCACCAAAATGGCCTTATTTTACATATAAGAAAAAGACGTGCTGTAAAGAAACAGCTTCACTGGCGAGAATGACAAAAGGTGGGGATCAGTGTTCTAACTTACCAAGAACACACAGAGTTACATATGAAAGATTAAACAATAGATTTGCTTTAGGAAAAGAGGTATTGTACATACTGATTAAAGCCTACGTAAATCAAATATTGGAAAAATGCCAGTCATACATAGCAGTGCCACTCATGCAATGGATCTCAGCTATGTCTCACCAATTCTCTGAAGCTTTTCGGTAGCTATTACATACTCTCGCCCCATCAGCTGCTCAGTCCAGCAAGAGTAAGGTGGGAGACTGAAGTAATGAGAATTCGGCAACAAAATTGGGATGTGAGTTCTGACTAGTGGAAGAGCAGCTGAGGAATAAGTGATGTCGGTGTAATTTAAATTCATGCAGAGAATTTATTGGACTGTGTCTCACCTGTTTAAATGGAAGTTTAATGTGACAAAGAATTACCCTCACACATTATTTGACCATCATTACGTGTTACTGACAAAACTCTGTTGTTGTGCATGGTACTTTACCAAGATAATTTAATTAAAATGTTCTACTTGGGGTTGATGAATGCACTAACATAATGTTTACAGAGCCTTATTCCACAAAATGTTGGTACATGCACTAGGGCCTTTGTGTGGCTGGTGGTCATTGTATGGTTGGACTCTACAAGGTCCTTTCCAACTGCAGTTATTCTGTGATTCTGTGACTGATGGAGCCATGACAGTGTTACATCAGTATTACGAGGTTGACGTGGGAATGTACCTAAACACCTCCTTGTTAATGTAGGTTTCACAGTAGGTGATAACTGGGTTAAGAGTCTGCTTAAAATTGTTCTTACTGATAATTGATCTCCATAAAAGAACACCACATATGTTTTTATCAGCATTTGAACTTGAAAAAATGACAGAGAAAGAGTGCCTTAGATTATTTTTTTTAATTTTAATTTTATGTGGGTAAATATCATTTAAATATCAAACAAACCTACTGTTGAGGGCAGCATTTAATAGACAAAGTGTTACCTGTTTCCCTGTGAGCCCTTATCCTTCTCCTAGTTTAATCAGTGGTAAAGTTTAATTGGTAGCAGCATTGCATGCTAATGTAAATGTTTTCTTGTCTTCCTGTAATATGTCAGGACACTTACCTAGATATGTGGTCAAGAGTCAGTCTGAGCTTTGTGAGATAGCACCAGGTGTGTTCATTGGTTTCAGTGTTGGAATGATCACAGGCTCATGCACAGTAGTTTCCAGTTGATGGGGAAGCCATCTCTTCCAGGATAGTGCGTACCTCTTTTATTTATGTGCCAGTTAATGTATTCCATTGGCAGATACTTCACTCCTCAGGTCTGTAGCTTCCAATTCTGCTCTAATTAATAAGCATTAAACTAAACTCCCAACCTCACAAATCCTTCCCTGACAACTTCACACCCTATTAAACCCTAACTTTCTTGCGCCTTAAAAAGACTCCTTCCCACAATAGAGTACTACTTGCTATGGATCTACGCATTGCTCTTAAAACCTGCTTAGTCTAAGAAATGTGGGATTTCCCCTAAGAGGAACTCAGAAACATCTATAAGTAGATGCTTAAATTAAAACAATAAAAGAATTATTATCTTTTAAATGTATGCACATGTGCCTGTAGAATTGAAACCTGTGCACAGTCAGGTACTTGCCACATAATTATTTGGCTTTGCAGATGAAATGTATATTTGCACATTGCTGCCTACACTGCTTCTAAAATGTTAACCTCTTTATATTGGTGTTCCACACTGCTACATGTTACTTCCTTTTAACATGAAGAAAGTTGCATCTTTTTTTTGTCAGTTGTGAAGTAGCCACATATGTGATACTATTGGACTGTAAAAAACAATTGGAGGTTGTGTGACAAGCAGATCCAAGCTCTGTTGGATCTCCTGTCATTACTGCCATCAGTTTCAGAAGGTAGATCAGACTTAGTGAGAGAGGGGAGGAGACAGGGATGAAGGATGAAAAAGAGATCTCTCCTTCAAAATGCTGCAGAAATCTGAGAGCAATTCAAAGCACTCACTGTTAAATACCAGCAAACTCCAGGAGATTCCAAAAAATTGCTGTAAATCATATTTTGGAGTATAGACTTCTCTATAAGTTCAGAAGCTGCCAGCTCAAGTAAAATATGCGGGAACAAGGTCCTGGGAGCAGATTCCCATTCCTGTTCCATGTCCTACTTATGCGTTTAGCAAGGGTCTCTAGATTAAACTGCATCAACGCCCTGGGAGAAGGAACAGAAATTAATGGCCAAAACATCAGGCTGTGATTCCATGTGCTTTTTGTAGTTTTACTTTTACACCCTCCTTTATGCTGATCCTGCTTTGTCAGGAGAACTGGAGCACAGCAATGTCCAGAATATCCTCACATAGCCTGGTGGCTACTACACTACCATGGGAACCAGGAATTTAGGGTGACTAGAAAGAAAGGGCTAAGAACTGTGAACCTTCCATTTCCCATCTGTCTGGATTATGTGAAAGAGGAACTGTCCTCTGTTTTGTCTGCCCCTGAAAAAGTGATGGCTCTCAAACCTGGGAGGTGTTATCAGGTCTGACTATGTTATTCTGAAGGGCTAAACCTGATACCGAAGTCACCAATCTTCTTGCAAAAGAAAGTGATTGTGATGTCTTGCGTGATCCCCATTTTTATTTTGAAGTCACAGCTTTTGAGCTGTCCTTGTATTTTCGTAGGTTATATTAAATGTGGTTTTGATTTGGATTCAAACTTCAGTTCCTTTTGATAAACAGAATGTCAGCCAATCTTCCTTGTGCAGCACAAGTTTCTTCTGTCTTTTGTCTCCTGAACAGGTAGATGGTCTAGCTTTGCAGTCTGTTAGTCTCCCACTTTCATCTGTCCCGTTAAATTTGCCTTTTTCCCCCCTCTGCAGTTTGAAGATGCTCTTGCACAAGTGATGTCATCTCTAATCCTATTTTTCATTTGTATCATGGATGTTGCTAACCACTCTTTAAATAAAAATACAACATGATTCTAATATGCTAAGGAGCTCCACGGATAACCATATAATTTCAAAATGGTACTGATTTTGTTTATATGCAACATAATCTTTTACAGTTCTTAGTCTTTATTTGAAGCATTGCAAAGTGGATTTTTATGAAAGGTATTATAAAGGACTCCTTGTTTTTTCATAACAGATTTGAACATTAACTGATCAGAGTTCAGATAAATAGTCTTTACTCTCCATTAAAATATTAAAAAGCCTTTGGTAGGAACCTGGCGTAAAGATCCTTCATTCTTGTTTAATGAACACTTGTTGGCAAGTATAACACTTTAATAGCTTTGCAAAATGAATTTTGTGTGAGCATCCTCCATTTCCCTGTCAGACACTTGTCCAGGTGCTGGGAATTTATTGGGGGAAGCATATTTTTACTCATTAGTTCTGTATTTGATTACAGAACAGTAAAATATGAACCACTAAGTCCCCGAGGCATAGCTGTGTACATTGAGATTAGTAATTGCATGTCATCGTGTTTTCCATTGGAATTTATATGGACAGATAGGATAGGTGCTTCTTAAGTAGGTTTAAAAGCAAAGCAAATCTGTATTTAATCTTTTTTGCAGGCATATTTTCCTTAATGGAGTAAAGGTTAGGCTCGATGATACATTTTAAATATGGTTTTAATTTATTTTTCTCTCTATTTTTTTTGCCTTTGTTGAAGTATGAGGTTTTCTTTCTGACAGACTAAAGGAAATACATTGTAGCTGAAAAATTTGACTCTGTATGGGCTAATATAAACAGAAGGAAAGAATTGTGTTGTTGTCAGCAATGGGTGTTTATGAATACATGTTTATAAACAATTTGTAGACAATATTTTTATTTTTAACCACCTTTTTTCATCCTGTAGGTACAAATGAAAATCAGGTAGCAGCTCTAAGGAAAAATTTTGTTTGAACTGAATAAAAGAATGCTATTTTAAAATACCTAGTATGGAGGTTCTCCAAACAACTTAAAATCCATTTAAAATTGTGCATGTTAAGAAACATTAAGAAAACCCTCAAAAAAAAAAAATGAAACTGATTAAAAAAAAAATTGATTTGAAACACAGACTTCTTATGGATCATGTTAGCAGGTTAAATAATGCCAAACGTGCTGTCCTCTCCTCTATGACAGCACTCATAAATGTGTTTTCCAAAACTAAATCTAATAAGGTGCTTAATAGTCACAAAAGTAGCACATTTGATAATTAACGTTCCTTACGGAATTTTTGCTGACGCTGGATAGTCTTAAACAGAGGGAAATGTTTGGAAACTTCCCCTCTGTTGATGTAAAATAGCTGGGTGCAAGCGCTTAGCAAGAGGCTTTTGTTAGCACACCCTCACCTCAGTGTGAGAATTTAAACCTTCAAAAGCTTCTGGTTCATTGCGTATGTACGTCTGTACAAACCACGCAACGTTGTGATTGCCTTCAATCATTGTTCCTCTTCCAGTCATTGAGTGACTCAGCATTCAGCTGGACTCCCACAGTGGCATCACGAGCAGCAGATGTTGTGTGCCACCTGAACAGGAGACTGCAGAAGCGGGGCACAGAGTTCCTGTGCCGCTGCGTTGGTGGCTCTTTAGTTACAGTAATGACTGAACTTGCATCAGCCCAGCTTGGGCGCATCCATTGCTAGTGCCGTGCACCTCTTTGATCAAAATAGTTGACTGGTGATAAGAATAAGATTTAATTCGTGCAAAAGAAGAGATTTACAGGGTCTAAGATTTAGAAGTGTCTATTTAAAACCAGAATAAGACAGTAGCTTTAACAACGCAGGCAAAATGTGATGAGAATAGGTAAGATAATTAAGCTTGAGAAATAAATGTTGAGAAGGGGTGGTAAAAATGTTTTGTCTTTCGTTTTCAGTCTTTTTTTTTTTTTTTTTTCCACAGCAGTAGTGGTGGGCTATTTCTTTGCTGGTAAATTCCCACTGATTTCACAGTACACGTATTGAATATACTACATGTTACAGAGCTGAGATTCAGAGGATTTTGAGGGAGAAAGAAATGTTGAAGGGTAATTGGAGCCACACAGGGAGAGTGGAGAAGGGATCAGGATAGCAAAAGAAGGCTCAGAGAGGATTGTAGAGGCTCTGGGGAAGCTGAAAGTGGATCAAAACAGGACAAATGGAGGTAGAAAGGATCAAAATGCCAGGAGAAGGAAAAGAGAGGATTGGAGCTAAATAGGAGTTGAGAGAACAATGTGTGATCAGACAGGATCAGACCAATTTTGTACTAGCTGAGACAAGGTCAGAGGAGCAGGAAATAAGGAGAGCTGGAAGAGGTATTTGGATCCTAAGTATATGAAGAAGGAAGTAAAAGAGAAGCAGAGAAAGAATGGCACCCAAATGAGAAGAGCAAATATTAGAGCTGCGTGAGGGATACAGCAGAAGTCAGGGTATCAGGAGAGCTGAGTGGGGATCAGAGAAGAATTACACGAAGAGCTGTCAGGAAAGCCAGAAGTGGGTCAGAGAAGCTTACAGAGATTTGGTCAGAGGGGCAGAAAGATGTGGCATATTAGCCTGGTGCTCAGTATATTGCAATTAGTTCAGAAGCCCTCATGGAGCATCTTGAAGGGTGGAAGTACCAAGAATATTAGCATGTTGTTATATGGCAGATTTAATTCATTAGCGAAAGCAAGACTCGCCCAGTTTATCTTCTGTGAGGACTTGACTTGCTGGATGTTGTCCTGGCTGCTGTTTCAGAATCTAGCAGTGAATTCTCAGGACAGCTGCAGTCACAAGACACCTCCTAAGGATTTTAGGCAGCTTTCTTTCTGAACGTCCTAGCATTTGGAGGCTTATGCCATGGTGTCAGCATTAGTTCAACAATATCTAAAAGATAAACTGATGTCTTGAAGCCAGTTGATCTTCTATGGAAGTCTTTATGCCCATGAAATTTACGTGCAGAATACTCTTTAATAAAGGCTTGCTACTGTGGGCTTCAGTAGCATAGGGACTGTATCCTTGCCTTGGTGTAGCGAATGTGCTTCTGCCTACCCTGACCTCTAGACAAACTTTGTCATTAAGCCACAGAGGTGGTTCATTTCATATTCATTTGCTATGGGATAGCTAATTCTGGTAGATACCATCACTTGCCCCTGCTGATGGGTTTGTCAGTCCTCTGAGCATGTAGCAAAGAACTTTTTTGAGAGGAAAAAATTCTGAGAACCCGCATTCTCATTTTGTACTATTCATTTCCACTTGAAACTGAATTGCATGGCATTAATTATCACTTCAGGTAGTAAATCAGTTTCTCATTTGTGAAAGGAATGCTTCATCTTGAGTCCCTTTTTGTTTTGTACAGCCAGAGGGCTATTACAGATAGTATTGAATGATTGAATCATTTTAGCATTACTCCAACACAAAGCATATTATAAAAGGATAACCTTGTTTTCCTAAAAATCCATGAATAACCGTGGCTTTAAATTCAATGGTTCTCCTCTGTCCTCCTCCCTCCAACTCAAAAAACATGTATTCATAATCTTTAAAGTCAAGGCTATGTGCTGATTGACTGTACTGACATAATTGTGTTAATGACAAACACTGTGACTACATTTAGATATGTTTCTCACCGGCACTATTTATTTGGCTCAGTTCTGCCAAGCTTGAGGTATACTTCTTATACGTGGTGGTTTCAGTCAGTCACTTCAACTGCTTCAGTGTTGAAAGAACAATTTTTTTACAAGTCTCTTAGCTGTAGTTCAAGAGAAGGAAGTCTTCCAAAGCACCATTAAACAGGGTTCAAAGTTTGTCCTTACTGAAAGGCTCAATGTTTGAGCACTTAGAAAATGAATTCTTTGATCAGTAAAATGATTAGTGAAACAACTACATTTTTTCCCCTCTCTTTTTTTAATACACGAATCTATTTTTTTTTCTCTCAAGTTAATGCCAGTAGTGCGTTTTAATCTACAAAACATCTCTATGGTCACAACTGAGCTCCTGCAGGTACCATCTTAAACTTTTGAAGTGTCCTGTTTAGTGGAAAAGCATGCAAGAGGAAATGCAGATGTTTTTATGCTACGTTGCTTCTATGAGTCACCGAGGTTTTGGCTTCTATTTCCTTTTAGATTATGTTTCTTCAGGTAGTTGTGGATCTCCTTGCAGTCCTTTAGTGGATGCTTGATGTGAATGTGGTTCAACAAATAGTAACGTTTAAGCAATACTGTGATCATGGGAGGTATCAGAAAAGATATCATTCTTCCCTAGCTCATTCCATTGTAAAAGAAGCGTCGTCGTTAAAAGGTGAGCAGCAAATAAAATATGAACAGTTAGAAGTCATAAACCAGACACTTATTCAGGGATGGAAGCCATCTCAGGGTTCCAATTATTCCATGTTGTGTGGGGATGTGCTTCTTTCTGACTAGTGCTAATAAGGAGGCATAAAGCTCTTTCAGCCATCCTGATAAATTCAGTACTGAGGTGGGTTTTTTTCAGCATAGGCTCATTTTGCTTGTTGCTTGTAAACCAAAATAGCAGATGAAAAAGTTCGTACCCTGACAAAGCAAGTTTGGGTTCAGACCTGCAGTTGCTGAAACTTTAAATTATCTCTTCCTTTTATGTTTGTCAGCATCCGAACATCTTCATTTTAGCACAGTTGTCTTTCCTTGGAGAGGGTTGTACCTCCTGTATTAGCAATGTCAAACTCGACATAATAAAAAGATTGGGCAGACTTTGTCAAGACTTATTTATATCCTGAAAGGGAAATTTTAAAACGGAGTCATGATAACTCTAACTTCCATGATGTTGCTGAAGAATCACAGAGCTGGTGATCTGAGTATAAGTAGCAAACTTGTAAGTTCATTGCACATGTGAGCTTTCTTAGGTGTCATCGGGAAAATCTACCACACAATTCTTTCCAGAAACTGGGATTCCTGCAGGCTATTTCAATAGGAATAATTAATAATAATTGTACTTGCAGCAGCCATAAATATCTTGAACATAGTGTGAAATAATTGCAAAAATACCCTAAAAACTTTAGGGGTCACTGCTATCATAAGCTAGAGAGCAAAATTTACATTTGTGATAGGACTAACAGCAGTCAGAGATCAGTTAAACCATCACTGACTGTAGCTAGTTATGATGCAATGTGTATATACATTTGGATTCACAGTCTTAACTTGCTAAGTCATTGTATTTGACTTGCATGAAATAAAGCATTAGTAATACTGACTCAATTCATATGACTATCGTATGACAATTTTATTTTCTTGTTTTTATGGAACATTCTGACTGTGTAGGAATCAATAAGCTTGTCAAGTTGTTCTGCAAAATTGCTAGGGTAATGAATCAGTCTGGTTATATTATTCTGTGATAGCATTGAGAAATTACAAAATTATACTGCCTTCTATGTCTCTCTGTATACACCCCCCCCTCCCCCCCAAAGTGTATAGTGTGTGCACATACACAGAGAGATTTATTTGTCCATTGTGTGGTGGACCACAGACACATGCATGTACTTACAATATTTGGTATTTTGCTGAAGCAACTACTCATCATGGCTTAATGCACTGTGGAGTTTGGAAGGGCTACAGCACTGCCTCCTTCTCTGTTGTCTTGAGCAGCCATTGGCTTTCTTTGCAAAGTCAAAACCCTAGTTTGAACTAAGGCAGACACAAGAAAGTCTTATCTACAGTGTTGGTGTAGCCTGCTATAGAGGTAGAAGTAGGCTGTGAAGTTCAAAAGAGAGGTTTCTATCACTCCAAGCCATCAGGTGCATTGACCATGAGCAGCAAGTACAGGTTGACGTGTGGATACTAAACTGAAGATGCACTGCAGCCTCCTACCACAGGGGATACCAGAGATTTGAAAGATCAGGACTTTGGGTTATCACATCTTTGGGATAGCAAAGGCATCTCAGTCTCATGTATATGATGCAGACCTAACTCTGTACCTTGATTTTCATATGTATGTAAGGATGTATGTTGTAATATATGGCCTATTTTTCAGATCACCATTTGAATTTTCAAATGTTAAATATCTAGATCTATATTTTGCAGCCTGCAACAGGCTGTTAACAGAGTGTAGCTGGACTGTAACTGCTTCTCTAGAGAGTGCTACATTGGTGACCCTTCTGGCTTGTTTGTTTTATTTGCTGTGAAAGTAGCTTTGGTCCTGAAAGCACAAGTGCCTACACCCCTCTGTGTACGTGTAGTTCCACTGAAGGTTGTGGGGCTGCTGATAATCATTGAAGTAACTATCTGGTAAGTGTTTCCAGGCTTAGAGACTTGGATGGGGAAAAAAAAGGCAGAACAGATTCTCTTTTTTGACTTTTCATTAAATCATCCTGTGTGATTTCTGCTCATCCCCAAAACATAACTCTGTTTTTTCTCCTCATTTAGATGTATTGCTTTTGGGTTTGTTTGTTTTAAAGATGGAAGCTCTTTAAACCTTGGTAGTTATTTACTTTGGGTTCAATGTCCCTCATGCGGGAACTACAGATATATTTTTCTCTTGGAAAAAAAAAAATTAATTAATTTTTCAATTTCAGACTAAGGGTTCATGTCAAAGATGAAAGAAAAAATAATTATTTGTAAGCCATATTAAACATTGGCCATTAAAAAGGAAATTGGAACATGTCATGTCAAATATCTTGAGAAAGAGAGAGAGAAAGGGAGGGAGGGAGTTGAGAAGCACATTCCTTGAAGTAACTAGAAAGAGTCTCCTGGTGAAATGGAGGCATCCTGGGGATCACCGACTTTAATTAAGTAGAAATGATCAAGGCACCAGGGTACTTCCGGGGGATTAATGACTGACTGGGAGACTTGATGGCCTCAGGCAAAGCTGTAGGCCATTAACCCCAGCCAGTCCTTCGTTTTTCAGGAAATGCCCCATGCCAAGGTCATTTTTGCTGTTACAGCTAAGGATGAATCTTTTTCGTAGTCTCCTAAGAGTCATGGAGTCCATGATTTTTGTACTGTTGGGTTTTTTTCCCCTTTTTTTAATATCTGACATATGACATATGGGGATATTTTCATTAGATTGCCTGTGCTGTAGTGAGAGAATAGCTTGATACAGTTCTGGTCTGGATTTTATGAAGATTAGTACATGAACAGCCCACATGCATATTAGCCAAATGAACGTCAAGGGATTAATCAATACTCCAAAAGCATGAGGAGATTCAAGACTGTTGGATTATTAAATCTTCTCCCAAGAATAAGATTGCAGCCTCTAATAAAAGTTTTGTTAGTGAAAAACCTCCTGGAGCTGTGTGGATGACTAGCATCCTGTGGCAGAGTTTCAGAAGTTATTGTATGGCTTTTCGCTCTCTTCTCACCATTGTTTTTCCCAGAGTCTGAGGGATCATGGAATGTATCAAAACTGCCCTTCTCTGGAGCGTTTCTTTTATTTGGGAGAAGGTGCAACCAAACAATATATTTTTTACCACCAACGTCATCTGCTGTTCACCCCCTCTCCGTGGTTCTTGGATTCTTCATGCTCAATAGCTACCCTGTTAAGGGCTTCCCATCTTGGCTCCTTATAATTTAGGGACATATAGCAGGAAAGTGTTGCCAGGGATTGAAACCAAGCTTAGAAAAGCAAGGCAGTATGAATGTTCTCCTTACACTGAGTCCCACCACATTGATAAAAATACATTAGATATTATTGGATGTTGTTGCAATTGGAGGAAAAAAATGATTTCTAGAAAATATGGCCCCTGCTGTGGTGTTCCCTGACTCCAGCATCTTTATCGCATTTTTACATCGGCAGATTCTTACTGAGCTTTAAGGTTGTGTATCCTGGGTGGTGAGCCAGCTAGCTAACCAGACCCTCAGCCCCCCCCCTTTCCCCCTCCCCACCCCCATTTACTGGAAAAGCATCTTAGAAACAACTGCTAAAAATAGAATTGTTGATTAAAATAATTTAAACTAAAAAGCTTTTAAGCAATAGATCAAGCTCTTTAGCTTTATGAGCTAAAGGTAATTAGAAGCTGTCCACTTAATACTCTTGACACAGAGTACAGTTGCAACCACGTATAATTTTATTGCTTATCTACAGAGGTCAGAAGCAAGGAACAGACCCGGTGTCTCGTTTAAACACTTCTGCTTCAGCCACTGTTCCTATTCCATCTTATCTTGAATAGCTCATGCCGAAATCAATTCATAATATTTTTCTTGTTACACTTAGAGACGTTATCACCTACAAAACATGCCTCAATAGTAACTTGGAAAACTCTAGCCAGCCTTCCATACAATATATATTTGTCCTCGGCTCAGAAAGCAGCTTACCTGGAGAAGAGCCAGCAGGGCCAGCTCAGAGGAGGTTGCTGCAGTGGCAGACTGACAGATGCCTACTCTTACCTGCCTGGAGCAGCCCAGCGTCTGCGTGTCTCCCGATCCCCTGTATTTGTCTTACCTTAACAGACATGTTCTCTTTTGACATGGCAGATGCCAGCTTGATAGATTCACTGTGGTCTGTTGTTGGTCTCTTAGTCACAGTCTGTCTTCAGCCTTTCTACATATCTATCTATTTCCATATAATATCCTGTATGCTTCCAGAAAACCAAATAAGTGCCTTCTACTAGGGGCTATGTGAAGGACTCTGATACAATGATAGCAGGCCGTAAGTCCTAACAGTTTTGTTACTTTAAAACTTAATGGTGATTTTCACCGTTGGTTTCTACCCAAATCTTTCTGGATAATTAGTCAGATGCACGCTGAAGTTTGAATTACCTAACTATTGGTGGGGAAGGAAGAATGATTAGCACTGTTGCTGTGCCTGGTTTCTAAGAGTATAGGGGGAATCCTAGTCCTTTGGCTTATTTGCTTTCAAAAGAGCAGAGGCAGGGAGTGCCTTTGTGCTTCCTAAGACCCATATCCAAGCCCCCAAGTGAGTTTTCTTGCTATTTGTCTGGAGAGCCTGTGAGGATGCTCACTGCATTCCTTCACCTCACTCCACGTCAGGTGAATGGGATGTTTGATTTTCCTTGTCAGGACTGTGGAAATTAAAAGGTAAGGTTTTAACTGGAGAAGTGATAGGTAAATAGATGCTTCCACTGCATGCAGGGAGTAGAATAAATATGTACATTATGAGGGGAAAAAAATATCTGGATAAAGTGCCAAAACAATTAAATTTTTAAGGTACCTTTAGTCTAAGACCCAAAAGTTCTTCAGCTCATTTATCTGCAATTGAAATGAAACTTTCTGGGCCAAATTTACGTTAGCAGCACTACTATACACGATGTTTTTTAAGAGGAAAAGTGAAAAATAAGTTGAACTTATTTGCAGTTGGAACTGCAGGGGGAATTTTAGGTATGCAGGATGTAATTACCAGAAGTGGAATTTGGCCAGGTCACTGTGATTAATTTAACACCCATATTCTTGTTAAAATTGCCATGGATTTTTTTAAATGATCAGAAGTGGTTACGAGTGGACCTTGGCTTTCTCTTTCACCCACCAGAAATAAATGCAAAATACCAATAAAGTCAGCTGTTATTTGATTTGCATTCCACCAGACATTGATTTGCAGTTGGCTTACAAGCAATTTGAATAATACTCAGTATCTTTTGACCAGAATTTAATTTTTTTAAATAAAATAGTTGTGCTTACATATATATATATATTTATATATATAATATTTAATTATTTTACAGCAGCAGGGTCATTGTAAACATTATACTATGGAGACACTGCTTCTGTGAAAAGTTTGTGGGTTTGTAGTTACTGTTCCCCAGTATTTATTTGAAATCTAGTTGTAGCAACACATGTATGGTTTGAGTTTCTAAATGTATCTTTAGCATAAGCTGTGTTTCCGAGTCATCTTATCCTGATGTGCTGTAAGATGCTCCCCAAACCTCAGCATCAACATTACTTTCTTTTTTATGTATTTCTTATTGATATCATTGATGAAAATGGGCATAATTTAGAGTTTCTCCACAACGGACATCAGTCAAAGTGAGTCCCTTCAGACCAGTGCTTTAGAAGCAGAGGACAAATGAAAGCTACTGAAAAGGAGTTTTCTCCTCCCAGAGCAACTGACTTCCACTTTCCCAGACAAACTGACCCCTGCCAGCATAACCAACACTTGAAATCCCACAGCTAAGGTTTATGGAACCAAAACTCTGACCCAGCAAGCAACATTTGAGCTTGAACTGGATGCTAAGGATCAGAGTGGTTTTTTAAGGGGTACATCCATTAATCACCTGTACCACAGACTTGTTTTGCAGTGTCCCTTCAAAAGAGACATCTGTAGAAGTGCTCTGAAGCATGTTTTGCAATTTAGAACAGAAAGCAGAATATAGCTTTTTCTCCTTAATATTCCAATGAGATTTGGTAGCTTAACTGGAGATGTAGTTCAAAAGCATTTATGGTTCATGTTATATTAATACTGTGGCCTGATTATCAAAAACCATTACTCTTGGTTATCTTGCACAGGCTGAATGAGCTGCTATAAGTCAGACAGGCTGCCTGTACACAGTACGTTCCATGTTTATGATAAGAGTATTTTTAACGTAAAAGGGAATTTGTAAAATTATTTTCCTCTTAACAATTGGATTTATTATAAGTATGTGCACTCAGAAATGCTTCCTGTGTGCAAGAGAAAAGCATAAAGAAACTAGACACTCAAAATGTCACTAACCTTTCCTGACTCTGTTTTCTAATGGGCAGTTTTACTCCTGGTCAGACAGAGGGGTCTGAATTTTGAAACAGATGCACTGTTTACTTCACCCTTGGCAGAGACACAATAAGCTGCTTGCTTTTCTTCTCTGTTTTGTTTTGATTTGTTTTCTCTTTTAGTGATGTGCCTCATGGCTCCTTTTTTTATTGTAATGATACTATATTATATACCACAGCATTTCCCTATGGACTAAAGTCATTGTTTCAAAGTTCTTTGTGGAGATGCATGCATTTAGGATTTTTTCCCAGGAATGATTGCATTTGTTGTAACCTCTAATGCTAATTCTATTGTGGTTGACTTTTTTTAATTTACTGCTCCCTTATTGTGACACTTTCACGGGGCTTGTTTGTATTTGTAGAAAGAGAGAGAAAAAGAAAGAGCTTCTATTAAAGTATGGGCTTGGTCCCAATACTAATTTTCCTGTCCTGGTTATCTGTTTTTATTACACATGCTACTCCAATAGGGATATGACAAATGCCATGTGCCCTTACCATGCAAAGCACATGGGAATAGGTTAATTCGTATCTTCCAGTGCAGCTCTGTAATTCTCTTGCAAGCATAAATATAAGAAATACCTATATGGGGCTGTCTTTCTCTTCTTACACTGTCCTTTTCCAAAGCCTTTGTTTCAGGCGTTCTGTCTTTTCAACATAAAGTCATTAAAATAGTATTCCTGACAAATCATTTGAAATATGGTCTCTCATGCACCGTTTTCCTCTTATCTTTAGAGAAACTGGTTTGTATATGTAGCCCTTTACATTTTAATTTGATGAGCCTAAAAGTACAGGCTGTGTTTCTGAACACAAAAAGTGGTGTGTTAAGAGGACAGGTTTTCTGGAATTTTTTCTCTCTCTCTTTTTTTAATAATTTGCATGAGAAATGCCACACCTCACGTAATTGTTGCTTTGCTCTTGTGACACTGTACAGGT
>JANIJG010023322.1:47500-84361 GCA_024611175.1 Megaceryle torquata
CAAGGCACCCAGTCCCTTCAGCAAAAAAAAGATCTTGCCCCCACCATTTCAGACACAAAGTTACTGCAGGCACTGTAGCAGGAGCCCTGCTCAGGGTTTTTAGTGTATAGTTTATGGATTTAATTTCTTTTTTGGAAATAAAAGATAACTTCCAAAGAAATGACATGAGTACAGAGCTTGTGTAATCTCCTTTTGCAGTGATTTTTTCTTTGATTGATGTGCCATTAATACTTTAATTGGTAACAGGTGCAGCTGATTGTTGGTTCCTAAGCTGAAAAATCTGAAATTGAACATAAGGCTCTGATAAATTAATAAACTCCTCTTCTCCAAACAGTTGTTGCTGTGAAGGAACTAACTTTCCATGAAGTGCTGCTCCATCAAGCACACTGAATACTTTATGTTAAAAAGCAAAATGTTACTTAATGATAAATTAAAATTACACTAACAGGCAAAGATAAAGCATAATAATGACACCCCCTTAAGGAAAAGAAATCTCTGGAAAGCACCAAGGAAGATATCTTGTGAAATGTGTTGTTTCTGTTGGCACATCAGGGTGGCCATTTGGATTCCCTATCATATTATTAAAGACATCTCCATCCATGAAATAAAAATACACTAGGCATATGGGGACAGAGTGGGAGGAGAAGAGGTTGTGTAATGGATATTACATGAAAAGATTTTCTTCTTTTGCTGCTACCATCCCAAGATGTGAATTAGACCTCAGCAGTAACTGTAAAAGCAATGAACATGAATCTTTAAAGTGCAGCGGGTAAAATTTACCCTTGGAAGACAAGCAGATGGCTTGTACACCTATGAAACGCTCTCGGACTCTATTTTGGAGACACAGAAGTATGGTGTGATTTTCAGCAGCCTTTACCCATGAGTACAGGGTACTCCTCCTTTCTCAGCCCTACCAGCCCCACAGCCTCGAAAGGCAAGGTTTGGTTGCCTGGGTAGGCTTTGCTGTGAAGGGCACTTCAGTCTCCCGTTCTGCGGGCTGCCTCAGCGAGACTGAGGAATATTACTGGAGATAAAATAATGTACAGGGCTCCTTTGTTAGTTAGATGCCAAAATCCTGGACATGCAGCTGTTGCTGGCAGACCAGTGACTTGCAACCCTGCCACAGCTGAGAGAATGAAATAAGTTTTACAGGAAAAATTCTCTCCTTACTGCTGAGAAACTGATCATCTCCCTCTGCTCACTACCTGTATTGTAAACTAGGTGTTCTTTATCTAGTTCTGTATGCATTACACATTCATGAAAAACTGTGGTAAAAATGGCTCGGTTTCTTAATACCTCTGAGGTCCAGGCTGTGAGGGGTGCCAGTGAACTCACTGGTTATTTGGCAAGTGATTTCATTGAGAGCACAACCAAATGGTTTTTTGGATGTCTTGTGCCATAATAATGACACCCCCTTAAGGAAAAGAAATCTCTGGAAAGCACCACACCATATCCTGTGGTCTCTGGTTTTTATTGTGGATTTTGCAGTCCACAGTAAAAATTGAACAAGGGTGTGCATAGAAGAAGAGAAGTGATCACCACTAATAAAAAAC
The DNA here is from genome assembly GCA_024611175.1 of Megaceryle torquata. Classification (NCBI taxonomy): domain Eukaryota; kingdom Metazoa; phylum Chordata; class Aves; order Coraciiformes; family Cerylidae; genus Megaceryle; species Megaceryle torquata. The sequence goes on from JANIJG010023322.1 coordinate 49,054, forward strand.
CTGAGCGTAAATACCTGATGACACCTTTTTAAAGGGTTTTCACAGACCATGTTGAAAATGTTTTGCTTGCTAGCAGAGCAGAGTAATGGAGGTACACTCTACAGATGGAGCTTCTAATCAGATTAGCAATAGAGCAGTTCGAAAAGTGCTTTGGAATAAAAGGCATTATATAAATGCAAGCCATTATCACTATGGGGTATATTTTTCTCCTGATGTGTGTGCATAATTCCCTCTAGAGTTAATGGGAGATGCATGCATGCATTGAAGGGAGACTATACCTGGCAGTGTGCTGCTTTTCCGCTAAAATAACTAGGAAGATAAAATTTGTTAGAGGGCAGAAAATGGTAGATGAGCTGAATAAGATATTCATTGAATACCAGTCAAACTGGTCTACTGAAAACTTTGCCACTGCATTTCAAAAGCTGTACATTGTATGACAAAGAGATAATGAGGTGATGACAGTTAAATTGATTCAATTGGTAGAAGAAATGATGTAAAGTTGGCATATGCAGTGCCCACTTGTAATTCAGGGCCCTATTAGCAATTGATTGATTTGCTGAGTTTTTAAAATGCCCCAAATGAAATGTGCCAGGACTACGTGTTTCATAGTATGCATTCTTTCTAAGGATAGAGTAAACTTTATCCAAATGAAAGGTGTGGTATCCTACCCAATTCCCGAATCCTTCTTTTAATATTTACACGAGGGATAACTGTCATCTTTCAGCTTTTCAGTGTGTTTGGGAGTCTCCCTCTGAGCTCCAACTCAGACAGAGAAGTTACCAGCTCTGTCTGTTCCATCACACCCCAGCAGCCAGCTCCTTGTCATGAACCTCATTAGAATTACAGTCTAGAGCGGGATTCTTGCAACACAAAGTCCTCCTCCAAGTCAGCACCTATGGCCATTACAAGGCCTACGACAGCTGCAATAATACCTCAGTGAGCCAAATGAACCTTTCAGAATAGCTGCGCAACTGCCATTTGCTTACACGCTGCACTAGCTCTAAATAGAACATATTACTTATATAAACCCCATTAGTAAAATGACCAAACAATACAGAAACCCAAAAGTATGTTGTCAAGAATGCTGGGCAGATTTAATGTCAAAGGGCGGGGGAGCTGAGGAAACTGAATAGCTATAAGGTATAAATACAGAGTACAATGACATTTGAAGTAACGCACATTTATTTTTATTCATTAAGTGTTTTTCTGGGTACCTCATTAGAGACCTCACTTCATCTACTATCCATTTTTGTCAATGTAGAACTTAAAAAAAGTGATCTGTACAGATCCCTCAACATGTGTTTACCATATACCACGCATGACTGCAACCACTCACAACAAAGTAAACGAGGGAAACTATTCCACTGGAGTCAGTGAAGTCACACTAGGCAAAATATGGTAGTTAAAAAAAATCTGAATCAGATCCATTGTTTACAGAATAACTTATTAGTATCTGTATGTTAAGGTTTTGTCAGGTGTTTCATTATAAATCCTCATTTTGGAAAGTTTAAAACTCCAGGGTAGCATTGCTTTAAATTACAGGAGTGTAGATTTTACATAACTATAATGCTTTTTTTTTTTTTTTTAAATCCTATACCTAAAAAATATCTTTATTCATTCAAATGAAGTTTGGCATGTAAGCAAGCTATAATGAAAAACAATTGCTTTTTTTTTTTTTTTTTGGGGGGGGTGATATAAAGATATATTTTAGTACAGAGCAGTTATTTCATTTTTCAAACTGTTTACATATGCTTGGCAAACTGAACAGCCAGCATACTTAAAAAGCTGTCTTAGCAGGGATCATGTCCAGTACCTGAATATACTCTAAAACCTAAACAATAGTATGAATAATCATAAGGCAAGCTGGTTCCCTCCTCTCTCAATTTAAGCCCATGAAAACCCAATCTGCTCCTATCAGAAGCCATGGAGAAGGCATTTCCAGTTGAGACTGACTTTGCAGAAGTCGTCTTGGCTCAGCTGCTTGGAGGCTCCATTTTGAGTCACCCACCAGAGCTACCACCTGCAGACCACCGTGGCCCCTTCCCATCTTGGCTGCAAAAACGTGCAAGATGCATGTTCAGCTCGGGCAAGTCGAAGCACTCCATGGTAGACTGCTCTCTCAGGGAAGATAATGTGTGGTGACCAGCTGTCAAACCCCAAATTGCTCCCAGACAAATTTGTTTTGGAGATTAATATTTAGGTGCCAGATAATTAGGTTTAAAATGTTTAGGACTCCGTTTCCACGGCCATTGAACTTCAGAGATATACCTGCAGCTTTGTCATGATTTTATGGTTTTGCTATTTTCAACCACTTAACATTCACTTGGTGAGCACTTTACTCAACTACCTGTGATCGTAAGATGTGCATCATGATTTTGTGTCTGATCTACTGAAATTCAAATTCTGGTTTAAAAATTTCATGAGCAGATGGGTGTAGCTGCAATACTTTTTACTGGTTCTGTAGGTAAAAGCATAGGATTGTACATAGGTAGTATCCTTCCAAGCTTCAGAGTCCCAGACACGTACCCTGTATCCATGCATTGCACAAGTTTCAGTGTGCCAAAAACATCAAGAGAAAAGCTGGCACATAAACTTTCAAGGGGAAGTGTGCCCATTGTGCAACTTTCCCCATTTCATTAATCCCAATCCAATTGTTCCTCACCACTGGCAGTTCTTGCTTTGTGTTGGTTAAGAAACTGTTTTCCTAGATAGCTGCGCGCGAAGGCCCGTGCGGCGCTACAGAAACCACTGGCGCACTTTGCTTTGTAATCTTATTGCATGATTGAATTAGTTTAAACACAAAAAAGTCCAAATTAGTCGTCGACTTCAGGGAACTGACAGATGCAAGTACATTTTCTGAGTAACTGTTTGTTACACGGTAATGGTTTAACTTTAGAAATAAAACCTTGAGCCCCAAACTGAGCCCTGTTAGCTATACAGATTTTGTCTAACATACATAATGAAGCCAGCAAATTAGGTCCCATGGCCATAAACCTCACAGAGGGAAAGCAAACAGAGCATGAATCAAAAAGCTTGAGAAGGCAGTAAACTATTGGTAACTTATAAATTAAAGCCAAAAAATCAAAGTATCAAACAAGTTTGGCTGTTAAAAATCTATGTGCGTTTAGAAGAAAAAGTTGAATTCAAAACTGGTGCAATTCATCAGGGCAGTATAGCACATACAGCATTGACACCTCCCGTGCTGTGTTTGCCCCTCTGCAATTTTGAAGCATAATGTCAACCTTCACTTTTAATTTCTTGAGCCTGTCTGGTTTATACCTTAGCCTGCAGGTATTAAAAATATCAAACCAAAACAGAACAAAAACACGCAAGTTTTTTGTTTTGCCTCTTGTTTTTTTTTTTTAAATTTTAAAATCTTTCCAAATCTTAAGTTTTAAAATCCCCCAAATAGCAGTTATTGACCTGATCATATAAGTATAAGCTTTAAACACACATATTGACCTAATTAAGTTAAAATGCATTCAGGGAGTTTTAAAATATATTTTATTGCATCACGGTCTATAAGAACCTCATCATATCCATTCACATTTAGTTTGTTAAATATATGTTTATACATTTTAAAGTAGCTGTTGTGTGACTCCTTTGCAATAAATGTAGGTATATCATTGACAAATTTGCCTTGTGGAGTTTCTGATCTAACAGATCACTAGAGCTGAGTATTCTGCACGCTTAATAACCTTTATTCCATGGATTTAAATCACCAGCAAACTGAACATAATAAAGAATAACAGGAGATAAAATAAAATAATTAAAAATGTGCATATATCATTAAGCTTATATTTCAGCCTTGGGTTATTTATTGAGTGCTTTCAAAAAGCAACTAAAAGACATATCCAAGTCCACTTAATAGACCGAGGTCCTGCTTTTTATTTATAGGTATACAAAACAAACTGCACAGCCAGTTTGTTACAGTTTGGGTGGGAGAGAGTGAGGGAACAATCTAAAAAACAACCATAAAGATTTTGGTTTTGTCTATTTGTAAAACATATTTGCTTTTAGGCTGAAGGCTTCCATGCCAGGTTTCAGCTTGGAACTCATTTTTACAACTGAATTATAAAGCCCCTGAAAACAGGGGTTTCAAGCGAGAATGCTGATGCAGCCTTAAATACAGTGGCAAGAAAGGAGAGAAAGGAGCACTGTAATGCATAGAACTTGTTTTTTCTCATTATTGCTTTAAAAGAAGCAGCTTGTTGCCTACCCTTAGGCATGAGATGACGTTTAAAGTGTATGTCATTGTACAGTCTTACTACCAGGTGTGTGGAAATGAACTCGTACAGACCCTCTTCTGAAATGAAACCGGTAACTCACTCAGGTAGAGGACACTGAATTATTTCCTGATTTTTTAATGGGATTTTTTAATCTGAGACATACAGGCTCATGTGGTTTGGAGGAAATAGAAAAGCACATAGCTTATGTCTTCACCATTCTTTAAATCTTATTTTAGTCTATGGTCTGCCAGTAAAACTGGAAAAAAAAAAAAAAAAGGAAAGTAATGACGAGCTGCTTGTGCAGATTTAAAGTACAATGTAAATTACTGGGAGAAGATGATGTGTAAGAATCTATATTGTTTTTGGCTATATTTATATCCTGACCTTTTAAGGTGGTTTATTAAGTGGTTTGCAGTAAAAAAAAAGCTTGCAATGGGTGTTGCTGTAAGTGCAAGACTTTCCACATTCTTTCATTAAGAAAAGTACCTGATAAAGAATAGTTTTTCAGAGAGCTGAACTGAATAAACTACGAGCAGTTCAAACACAAAAATACTTTAAAACTTTGTCAAAACTTTGCCAAAAGTTAACCAGTGTGCTAAACCAAATTTGATTAACAGAGAGACCGTAGGACGGCTACCTTCTTGTTGAGCAAATCAATTAAATATACACTATACCGAGTCTTTACAATGCATAATGTTGTTTTTGTGTTGAAGCAGTGTTACATAACTGGAGAAATCCCCGGGAGGGTGCAGAGGCCAATTTAAGTTATGAGTTTTTTATAGCATCGGCAGCTACGCTAAACAATTCAGAAAATGTGAGATATTAAAGGGAAGAGAGGGACAGGGCTCCACTGTTTTCAGTTCTGCGAGGCTTGGGCTTTATTTCCACCTTAAAATCTTTACCTGGCCGTGATCTGTTGTTCCATTACTGGAGGGCAAAAATGGGAGGAATTGTCTGGGCTAAATTGCAATTAGGCAGCCCTGAGAGAGGCTGGCACCAGTTAACTTGGGATATTGGAGTGAAAAGGCCCGTAATCAGCCTTCGGTCATGTAGAACAATGCATAAAATTAAATTGACATTAATGAATAATTGTGTAATGAAAATGGAAGAGGAGAGTTAATTGCATGTTACAGTGAGTGTAATGCCTAGATAACCTTGCATTTAATGCTATTCTTAGCCCTGCTGCCAAGACTTCTACAGAGCCTCTCTCTGCAGGAAGTCATTAAAGCTGTGAGTAGATAATGCAGGCTCAGTGAAACCTAAGTGGCAACAATATAACAAGAGTTTCTTTCAGACCTTGGTGTTTTCAGAAAAAAAAGGACATGTTGAGGTAATTTGTACACATCGGAATGAAAACAGGAAACTCGGAGCAATCTATTTGTAGTTTGTCCAGTTCCACAGAATTTTCAACTATTGTTGAAACCAGTCAATTCATATAATCAAAGACAAGACTAACTATCAGTGCTTGCAACACAGTAAGCATCCAGCTGTCTACAGCTAAAACTTTGTTTTGTTAATCACCTAGTACAGCAAAGGATACAAAACACTTGACCTTAGACATAAGACGACAGTGGGAGACAGCTTCAGCACTATCCTATTGACACAGCTGGTTTGTGCTGATAAATAAGACTCCAGAAAAGTAGAATTAAAATACTTGGTCTGTTTTCTGTATCTTTGAAGATCACAAAGAATGACTGTTTGTATACGTCTGGATATTTCCCAAAACATTTAAACTGGTATTGTCCCTAAAACAAACTTCCTTTCCCATGTTTCTCTCTGTAGGATTTTTTAAAAATCAGATTTCAGAATACAATTTTTGTTTTGTTGGCTGGTATTAACCTTTTGAATGTCCTAGGAGAGTTTACTCCAACAGAGATACTTATTTTTGCCTTAGGGACATTGGTTGCCATCACGATGTAGTATTGATTACAGTGGGATTGTCCTTCAACAATTTGCCCCAGCTTATAACATGGACTTGGCAGTCGGGAAGTTCAAAGGACTAGAAGAAAGCTTCCTTCATGAAAACCATTCAACCTCAAAGCTAGCAATCAAAAATCCTCAAAGCTAAAGATTTTCAATGTATATCATTTTGCAGTTGCTTAAACAATACATTTACACTTCCACTATGGAAAACTAAATGGTTTTCATGAAGTCAGTGGTGTATCATTGCTGACATTACCTCTGTGTTATGATTCTTTTTGTAAAGACAAGTGTGAGTACTTAGTTCAGAAAAAGACTGCTTTTTGTGTGGAGGAATGATTACATTCAGAAAGCTATTCCCTGCTTGTGAACATGCACAAACTCATCGACTTTGGCTATGTGCATTCTGTAGATAGTTTATCTGTTACAAAGTGATACCAAAAAAAAGAAGCATCCTGTTATATTTTGAATCTTGACCGAGACTTGACTAACTCATCATTTAGATGAAATATATGAGCATTTGGATTCGGTCTCCATAGATAGGCTATTAACCTGCAGTCATCTTAGCCCCTAGAAATGCCTCTAAGGAAAACAAGGAGCAGAATCCTACTTGCTTTGATGATCTTGCCTTTTGGGAAAGCTAAAAATTTACTATCTTTATTTCTGCAGTCCTGTCCTTATATTCTTTGGAAATGGTATGAGGAGTTCATGTTAAAACTAAAGCTGGTCTAAGCCCATCATTGGCTGGGATCCTGACTCCATGGAAGTGAACATGGGACTTGACAGAAACTGTACTGAGGAATTTCATGGGCTGCAGCTACATCTGAACCATGGCTGTAGACAGCCTCTTAAAAAAGAGTAAAATGACCTCACCAGTAATGCCCTAGTCTTTAACTCTTCCACTCAATTAGTTAACAATATTTCTCAGAGGTCTATGGCTAAGAGGGAGGATGAATCAACAAAGGCTTTTGTAAACTGCAAAGTGGTAATACATACTAGGTGGCAATGAAGGTTGTCCGTGAAGCTGAAAGGCAGCAAAACATTTGCAAATGAAATGGGTTTTTGAGTCCATAACTGCTCTGTGAACCTCACAGGGTAACATAGTTGAAGACTAAGAAGTTTCAAAAAGGATTTAGGCATGAGTACAGGGCACTGAGAACACGCACAGTTAAAACCAATTACTAGAAGTTAGGAGAAACTTTCTGTTTCAGAAGGTCCTTCCACTGCTGCCTGCTCTTGGGCTTTTTGCAGCTTCCTCTGGAGTGGCTGGCGTCTGCTAGTACCAGAGGGGGGCTCTTGGACTAGCTGGAGTGCTGTTTTTTCTGATATTGTCAGCCCTTTGTTCCTGTTTCATGAATTGGCGCCTTCCCACAGCACACAGAAATATAAATCTATTGCTGTAGAGTGTGGCCATCATATATGAAAATGCCCATTGCTGAGGCAGACCAGATAATTTAAACTGTGACATATTTTCTTAGCCATTTCTGTTGCAACAGTTGAATTTTCACCTTGTAAGCCTGAGGAGCCTTCAGCAGCTTCTACCTGTCCTATATAGCCAGTATGTTTGGCAGGTAGTCTCTCTCCTCTCTCTGGTTAGAAGCCCTTCCTGTTCACATCTCAATGGAACCTCTTCTATTTTCGTGCAGTTACAATTACATTTCCAGCAGACCTAGGCAGGGTGATAGTAACTCTGCTTAGAACAGAACTTTTGATTCTTTTCCGCTAAGCTGTTGTGCATGACAGCAAAGATACTTTTTCTGTTGTGCTTAGCAGTTTGCACATTTATGATCCCTACCTTTCTAGTTACTATGCTGTATTCTGAATGTTATGGAAGTTGGCTTCATATAAAACGTAGCCAAAATTTTTGAACTTAGGCGTCTAAGTATGGTCATGGATATAAGTTATCTGTTTATAATGGGAACAACTCGTGGGTCCACTTGTGGTCTCATGATATCAGTGGACTATTCAGATTTTCTGGGTATGCTCTGGGTCATGCAATGCCTTGCTGAGTGCATATGTTATACAATACAACACAGGGATGCTTGCTATTAAGTATATATCAAGGTAGCATGGACTATGTGGTTGATGATATCCCCAGACTACGTGGGGGCCTGTGAGTAACGAGGAAAAATGCCAGTGGTAAATCTGAACTTGTGTGAGGACTTGTACTTGCAAAAGGACAAGTGTAAAATGTTGCCTTGGTGTGGATGTTGATGCTTTCACAAGAGAGCGCGAAGAGGGATTGGTGCAGACTGATCTAAATGGAGGTCACACAGCCCTGCCACTGCAGTTGTGTGACACCACCCTAACCAATGCTCAGGGGGAGCAGAAAGGTCTTCTTTCCTTAGTCCCACAGATGCTAGAACATTCATGCTCTGAGAGTGAAGCCATCAGGAATTCAGTTCATCTGAATCCTGTTTTAGACTTCAGTTGGGAATCAGCTCCACACTATCCCTGGTACTGGATGGGTACTTAGATTTTGAACAATGTATCTTCTTTCAGTTTCTGCTTATACTTCACCTGCTGCTTAGCATGATGCATTATATAAATAGCTTTTTTGTTAATTGCTCTGAGACATTTTTCCAACATGTGTCCCAAGCTCTATTTTTCATTCATGTTTCCCATGGAATGAACAAGCTAGGAGAACTGTATTAATTTCCTTCCTTAAGCTGCCTAGCATGTGTTTTAAGCTGTTCAAACAACTGAGCCCAGAATTGTCACATCAGATTCTTTGAGGTTCAAAGAGAGTGGAGAAACAGCTAAACTTCAGCCTTCTGCTACTCCTCCCCCTCCCCTGCCATGATAACAGCTATAAGGAAAATGGAACAATGAAGTCACTTTTAAGTCATTACCCTTTTTATCTCTTTAGGGGAGAATTATATTTTTTAAATCTTAATTTTCTACACTCTTTTCTCCCAGATTCAAGGGGTTTGTATAGTTCAGTAAGGTGGAACTCTTTGCCTTAAAATATAAGGACGCAAGTCCATTTTTACTGGTTGCTTTGTGCTAGTACCAGTGGATTTTGTAATTCCAGACTCCGACGCAGAGTGTATCTCATACAGTGCATTTTAAGGAGTGGGAATGTGTTTTCATGAATTCTAGCTGAAGCTGAAATAGATGTTGAAGCTACGAGGACAATATGTGAATCCTCTAATAAAGGCCATAATTACATTGACTAGAATTCAGTGAAATAACAGAACAGTATTCAGCAGGAATCTAACATTTGGCAATTTTCTGGGTGACATAAATCAGTATATTTAGCAGATGTTTTCAGCTTATTGTCTTCTTTCTATTTTGTATTTGTGTTATGGAATTGATCTGATGAGTCACAGACATAGGGTTTTGATGAATTGCTCAAAATTATGTGTCATAATGGTCTTTTCCTAATTCATATATTGTTCTGACCAGATGATTGTTCCCTCTTGTGTTCAAGGCCTGTGGACTTTGCTGAAGGGGAAAGGAAAGGGGAGAGGAGAGGACTTTGCTGAAGGGGAAAGAGGAGAGGAGGGAGAGGGAGAAGAGAGGAGAGGGAGAGGGAGGGGAGAGGAGAAAGCAGTCATATGCAATTTGAGGATTTATATTAGAATAGGTTATAAAATAGGGGATGGGTGGGGCAATAGTGCTCCAAAGCATTGGAAAAGAGTTTAAGAGCATGGCAGGGTTTCTTGTTGGCACATTGTTTTCAGGAGTGTAAGCTTTGCTGCAGAAGACTAACTTGTTCATTCCTGGGCTCATTAAAATGAAGAAAATGAGAATAAATCTACTTCCTTATACAGCTCTGTTTGACAAGCATGTAAAGAGGATAAGGATCATTTGATCCCAGTCAGTAAGCATCTCCCATTGGGAAAGGGATCTGGGGGAAAAGCTCTGTAAGATAAGCAAGACAAAGTATGAGATCCAAGAAAGTTTAGGTTTTTACCAGTCAAGTTAACTGACCATCACAACAGGTTAAAAACACTTGTGGTGTGTCCCCTCTCACTAGAAAGCATTCAGTAATTGTCAAGGTTATTCTAAAAGTCACATGCTAATTTTCATAAAGGAGGTCTCCAAAGATGACCACTGAGTCCATAGCACTCCGTGCTGACAGCATTAGTACGTCTGTTTGAAATGCAGACAGCGGCGGATGCACTGATGCTACAGAGTAAGTGGTGCCCCATCCTAGTTCTGCCACTGGGTCCTCTGGAAAATAAAAATAAAAGAAGCAGATTCCATATGAAAGGAATCTTACATATTCTTATAAGGAATATTCGCTCTTCTAGCGAGTCACACTGTACCTAGACACTGGCAGTAATCCTTGTTCCATGGACTCTGGTTGGCTAATCCCTTCTGTTTTGTGCGTACATATGTTCAGTGAAAAATGTAATTAAGAAAGTAACTTTTGTCGGATGCAAATTGAAGGAAAAGTGTTATTATACTGGTATTTTATTACAGTATTTATCTAACATCATAGCAGTGCAAGGAAATAGAGCTTTTGTGTCAGTTTTTGGTAGCTTTTACACAAACATGTTGATTTCCCAGAACTGACTAATCAATTAAATTAAGTTTTCTGATCTTACTCATTTTTAATAGCTCTATTATTCACTGTATCAGAGAATCAAGAGGATGATAAGATAATAATTTTCTCTGGAAACTATGCAAGTTTCTGAATTAATTTAAAAGATACTGAATCAAGACACACATTGATATGATTGAGGGGCTAAAGCTGAATCTTCATTATTCAAGCTTGCTAAACCCAGTTCAGTGGGACAAATGAATTACAGCTGTAACTGGAACCAAAAGGATCAACAGCTCACACCTAAGTGATCGGTTTCTCTGAACCTAAACGCTGCACATGCCTTCAGACACTGAAATCAAGATTCTGGCTAGATCAATAAATAAGTGAATGAAGAGGCATATAGCTGAACAGCTGATCAGGTTAAGGAAGTGCAAACCTTTTTGTTAGGATAAATTTTTGTAGCTATGTGAAAGTTAATAGAATACAATGCTCACAATGACACTTCCTTTATTCTTTTTTTTTCTATAGAAATCTGTATGTGCTTCAATCAGTTTTTAAATACTTTGCATGTCTTTTAGGTGATATTTAAATTATCTCACCACAAAAAAAAAAAAGTTAAGTATAGTATGTCATAATAGTAATCTCCTTTGAGACCTTCTTAAAGCAAAACTTTGATATGTTTTCTCATAGCCTATCAGAATAAGGAATATGTTCTACATTGAACAAGGATGGTTATCTTTTAGGCTCTATGTGCATGAAGATGTAATCTTTATTTAATAATTAGAAAGGTTGGCTTTTCTACCATCATGCCATTCCTACAAACTCACACCAATGATTACTAGAGATTTTAATTGCAGTGTTACAGGCAGCTGAAGATTGTTGTTATCTGAATCTGCAGCAATTATGTAGGGTGCCACAGCAGGAGTAATTTAAGAAGAATTCTTCTTCATATCTACCTGTCTTGGTCTAAATAAATAAATAAGTGATGTGGTAGCGTTTCATACTGAGAAAATGCCTGTGACTGGGTTGAGTGGACTTACGCCATCTCAGATTTTACCACTACAGCACTCTTCTCACCTTGTCTTCTGTACCAGTTGAGATTGCTTGCATATCTGAATACATCGTAAGTGTGACCAAATCTGTTTATGTTCATTAAATTCTTCCTGGATTTCCCTTTTCTGTGACAAAATGCTGATAGGGTACTTCAGAACCAGCAGCACTCTGCTCCTCACTGCTGCAGGTAAGCTGGTGCCTGTCCCTGGAGGTTTGGAAGATTCTTATACACTGGTTAGATTGACTGACATGACCACAGCTCATCTATATTTGTTTAGATTGGGAAGTGTGGTCAAACTTGTGTAAAGTACTAACACCAACAGAGGGAGGATTTTTTTTTGTGCAGCATTTTTCTCCATCTACTCTTGGTGGTTCGATTGGTTGCTACTAATTGGTGATTGCCTGGTCGCTGATTCAGGACAGCAAAGGCAACTGCCACAGAGCTCATATGTGGCTGTACAATTGCTCTGAGTTTGACTTCACTTTCTGACCACCTCTGAACATTATCAACCATACTTAGAAGAAGCCCAGCTGCTATTTTAATGCCTCCTTTTATTCTGTTGCCACTTTGTTTTATTTCCATTTCTGTAACACATATGTCTTGAATCACAGGTCAAAAAATTCTTTAAAGTATTTAGGTGGTTAAAAAGACAGATGCTTAGTGGAATTTTCAAAATCACTGAAGTTAAATGCTTAAATCCCATTGATTGAAATAGAAGTCAGGATTGTGACTTCCTTAGGTACTTAGGGAAATCCTATCCAGCAAAACTTGAAACATTTGAAAAGCCTGTCCTTCAGGGCTTGTGTTTTCTGGAGACTGACAAAAAAAAATTCAATTTGCAACATTTTGCTATTAAACAAACTTAATGAGTCCTACTTTTATATCAAGCTAATGTCAATATTCAGCACCCCATCACACTCACTTCATACTTCCCTACAAATTGCCTGCAAGAAGATTACTTCAGCTTATGTCCAAGGAGCAACAAGTCTGACATCTACCAGATAGAATTGTGGTAGAATTAAGAAAGTCTTACAGAGAAAAAAATGCCTTCTCAGTACATCTGCATCTAAACAAGCATGTTCTGTCCTTAATCTAAGTCAATATATGAACTCGAATTACAAGTTCTTAAATACTCAGCATCTCCAAAAGTTTAGAGCTTTGTAATTTTAGGTCAGTAGTTTAAATTTAATTGCATATCATTCTTCATCCTTCCTACCTGTGAAAGTGGGGAAATGAGATAAATCATTCAACCCAAACATCTTATTATTAGTGTTTTCTTTTTCAAATGAACCAAAAAGAAGCTCAAATGGCCATACCATGATTTTTTAGCTTGTTCATAATCCTTTTGTAAAATTTTATTACTCTCAAGGGAATTAAAAAATTACCAGTTTGCAAAAGCATTACTTTTTACTTTGTTATTTTCACTTCTTGTGCATTGTCTCTTGCAAGCAAATTAAACAGATCTTTAGCTGGCAGTTGGCAGGATGACATAGGAATAGCAAGAGTATAATGAGAAAGGAGCTGCTGATTCAACTAGGTGTGGAAAGCTAGGATTGCACCATAAAACACATGATACCTCATAACACTATCTCATTTAAAGAGCAGTGTATCAGTTTAAAGCTATAACACACTGGTATGCTACTTAAAAACAAACAGAAAACAACCCAAAAGACATCTTCCAAAATTCTAGAAAAATTCTTAATGGTATGAACTGTTGTGATCCAAACTTCAGACAGAGAAATTCCTCTACTGATTAAACCCCTTGTTTACAAATATTGTTGTGATCTTCGGTCTTCAGAGGGCATATAAAGTAGAACATCCCAACAGTAGTCATGGAAATCGCCAACAGTGAACTTAGCCAGTGCTGAAAAGAGGATGCACACTGTCTTAGGATAACTCCAGGATACATGTGACATCTTTTCTCATTCTCCGCTTAAAAGTCCTTTTCATGTCCCATGGCTCATATCCACATCTGTGCATTCCTTTCAGAGTCAGCATGTAGCCTTCACCCTGACACAAATGCAGCCTTTATGTTTTTCCACTTTCAGAACGTTCTTGAGTGTAACCTTGTCCCAAATGAGTCTGTAGCCTTGAAGACTGTCCACAGTATGGCCAGTAGAGAGCTGGACTTGAACTACCCGGGAGAGGAGCACATAAACCACATTTTCATCAGCTTCATGCCCTGTCCACACTTCATACTGTCACCTGGAAACCCCGATCTAGCCAATTAGAGGATGGAGGTGAATTGTTAACAAATTATCAGAGAGAAAACTCTAGAGAAAATTCCCCAAGAGGAGATAATATCAGAAATATCTCTCATTAAGTACCTTTACCTGAGCTTAGCTGAGAACATCAGTGGAGTGCTTATGAGAAACACTGGCACAGTCATGTATTACTTACATGGGGTGTATCTGTTCCCTGTCATGTTTATAGCTCATACATACTGAACTCTACTGATATACCCTACAGAATACAGCTAGAGATTAATGCAAGGACTACACAACTGCCATGGTGCCCAGTGGAATCTAAAGAACTTTATGTTAAGGAACATGTACACCTCATTGTCTTCATATAAATGACAAATGCTTTTTTTTTTCCTCCATCTCTACTGTGCTTTGGCTGTGTCAATATTGAAATGTTTGCTCTGCACAGAGATTATTGTTCCAGTTTGGAATTTTTATGAGACCTGGTCCCAAGCCTGACCTTCCTTACATGAGTTCTGGCACTACCTCACCATGAATGCTTCTTAATTGCTGATTACAGCTTATCATTACAAGAAGACACTTATAACCAGGGAATTGAACCAGTATGTTTGAATCTGTTCTGGGTCAAATCCAGCTGTGATTGAAGCTGTTTTAGTTGAGCTGTGATTCCAAGCCAGTAACAGTTTATTATTCAGTTCACAGACTCTCTCAGCACAGGTCTTCAACAAGGGGAAGTGTTAAACTCCATCTCCTCCCCCTCCATGAGCATCATTTTCAGTCCTGGACCTGTACTGGATTTTTTTAAATACCTTAAATTTAGTACAGGGGACCATGCTGCTGGGGAGAAAAAAGAGATGCCAGCAATACAGGTAGGTGTGGCCAGAAGTAGCCAGAAGAGTGGGAGTGATGTACAGGTCAGCTTGCTGGCAAGTATGATCTCATTTCTCTCCCTTCTAAAAACACAAAGCCTTTATCTGCACGTACGTGTTATCTCCCTGACAGTTGGTATAGTAGTGGCACTGCTGGAGGAAACTAAGGCCAGTGAACAACAGCGTTTTCCTCCATGAGAAACAAGAGTCACGAGGAATGGTTTACTTGGATCTTACCTTAGCAGATAGTCCCTGAGGGCAGCTGGATCCAGGGGAGAAAGTTTGTGACCATCTGCTGCTGCGTAGTGTGGCAAGGGAGAGGGGAAGGACAGACACAGGGCAGGGCAGAGGTTTCTAAAGGACTCTTCAAGTCAAGCTGTTCTCTTGTTGCACAGAACCTGCCAGGGGATGTTGCTTTTCAGATGAACTGGTGTTCTAAGCTGGAAAGGACTTTGTTTTGCTTTAGTTCCAGTTTGGGATCTGGGATCAGCAAAATTTCCAAAATAACAGTTTAAATTTAGTTCCAGCTTTGGGAAACATTTTAAACCAGTTCATGATTCAGGTTTAGTTTGACTTCTTCCCATAACAGAAGAATGAGAAATACATCTTTCTTAATCACTGATATTGATTTTAAACAAGAAACTGCAAAAATATGTCAGAATTGTTCTATTCTTGAATAACTTTTTATTTATAGTTAATAAAGTCGACATCACAGATGATTTAATCATAGTGGAAGCCCCTGACTTTGGCCTCAAAGATCCAAGAGGGCATTCAGAGAATCATAGAATCATTGAGGTTGGAAAAGACCCTTGGGATCATCAAGTTAACCATTAACCCTACTGTACAAAGTTCACCCCTAAACCATGTCCCTCAAAAACACATCTAAGTGACCCTTAAACACATCCAGGGATGGTGACTCAACCCCCACCCTGGGCAGCCTATTCCAGTGGCTGACTACTCTTGCTGTGAAGTTTTTCCCTTATGTCCAGTCTAAACCTCTCCTGTTGCAGCTCGAATCCATTCCCTCTTGTTCTATCGCTAATTACTTGTGAGAAGAGATCAGCACCAACCTCTCTACAATGCCCTTTCAGGTAGTTGTAGAGAGTGAAAAAAAAATATAAATATATATGTATCTGTATATATCCATCTAGAATAAACTGTATATAGCAGCTAAATATTATGTCCTTATAGAAAACAAGCAAACACACACGGTTCCTGGTAGAAAAGTGAAGGCTTTGTGTCCTTCAGTTAGTCTCTTGCCTCAGCCAAATTTCTGCTGGAGCAGCGTTGTTGTGAGGCATTCGGTGTCACACCGGAGTCCAGCTGTGGTGTGCTGCTGTCCCTACAGGCAGAGCCTGTTTACAAGTCAAGTGCCTCCGTGTCACGTGCAAGGCCTGGCCTTTGTTTATCTTGTTTCAATTTGTCTTACTGAGTAACTTTTGTCTCACTGCTAATGGTGTTGATTCTCACTTGAGATTCTGTGAGCACTGTCCTAATCCTGGGACTAACTTAAGCAGTTTATGGTTCTACTTTGCTTTTGACATTTAAACAAATGCTGGAGAAGGGACCCTGGGGAATGTGTGTCCTTCTGCATCACTCTGACTTCAGTCCCTCGTAAGATAGACTATAAGTCTACCTAAGATAGATAGACTAATAAGCTAGACTGTAAGTCTAAGATAAGGAATAGTTGGAGGTGTCATCTCCCAGGGTTTGGAGAGGAGAAGGAGGGGATGGGGACCAGTCAAGGTGGAAGGGAAATAATAAAAATTTGCAAAACCATGAAAGCAGTGGCTGAGCTGAACTGCTGTTCACCAAATCTCAAAGTGCTAGAACTAGAGGCACAGAGCAAAAGGCAGGAGGATCATTTTAAAACAGGTTAAAGGACCTACATCTTTCTAAGACGAATAGTGAACTGGAACTTGTTGCTCTATGTGAATGTGGAGGATAGCAGGACTGCCGTTATCTTCTTACTAACGTCAGGGATGACATACTGTCTTGCCTGTTCTGTTGGAGTGCAGTATTTATTCCATGAGAGCAGAGAGACTGGCAGAAGTAAGATTTGTTTGTTTTCTATAAGGACATAATATTTAGCTGTTAAATACAGTTCACTCTATAGGATATATACAGACATATAAATATTTATCTTTTTTTTCACTCCAGTTCTGTTAGGGAATTCCCCTGCCCTCCCACATAAATATACCAACTGTATAACTGCCTCCTCTTCACAGTCTCCACAAACCAAACACAGACCGTCTTCTGGTTAATGAAATCTTAGGATTTGTGTCTGCCAGTAGCAGAAAGCTTATTGACATTTCACCAGGTTTTTGTTATATATTACATTGGGCTCTTAAGCTGTGGTTTTGGTCCCTCGTGAGGTACTTCCAGAGATTCCATCATGGAATAGTTTGTAGTCTGGCAAATTTGCACCATCTCCACTTGCATGTACATCTGATCCTCCTCTCTGGGAGGATATTTCCAAGTACATTGTGAGGAAAAAATGATCAAATATTATCTATTTTGGTTGCTTCCATGGAAGCAGTAAGAAAGCAAGGAAAGATACACATCATTTTCCCTGGTAGACTTTTAAACTACATCTCAAGATCTGGAATGGGCAGGGGAGAGTGAGCTGTGAATTGTTACTGTGAACGGGACAAGTGTCCTTTGCTCAGGTGGAAGGTTTTAAATCTCTTATTAACAGTTGTTACTAGAAAAAGTTGCTTCCAAGGAAGGCAGGTTGCTTACCACCTGTGCTCATGGTGGCATCTTTAATTGGTACGAGGTAACTGGGTGTCCTGGGTTGGGTTTGGGTTAATTATCACAAGCAGCTGCTGGCCCAAGCTGTTGGGAGTGGCCACAGCGGGGACAAACAACCAAACCAGCCAGTGGGATATTGGACACCATACTGAGAAGGGCTGGCTGGGGGTGATGCACCTGGTTTCAACTTGCTTCTGTGTGGAGCTTTAGAGCAGCTGGAGCAGGGAATGGTGGAGTCTCATATGCAGGTAGAGTTTTCCTGGCTTCTATTACTCATTTTGTCTGTCATTTCATTAGTACTGTTGTTTTCTTCTCTCTTTGTGGTGTTCTGTTAAGCTGTCCCTATCTCAACCTCCAGGGTCTCATTTTTTTTTCTTTCTCCCTTCTAATTCCCCTTCTGAGATGGGGGTGGGGGAAGCAGTGGGTGAGTAGCTGCATGGTGTTTAGCTGCCAGCAGAGGTTAAACCGTGGCACTGTATCTCATGTTTGCTTATGCAGTCTTTTTCACCCTTTGCCACAGAGCTTCATGGTATTGGCACGCTCTTTAATCCCAGCAACTTCTGGTCACAATCTATTGACTTTTTGTCTCTTCTGTGCTGAGCTAAGAGGTGTCTTGGTGCTACTCACCTGACCAAAATAGTCCTACATGCTGTTGCTTCCAAGTTGGGTTCCTGCATTGTACTCCATACAAAA
The DNA here is from genome assembly GCA_024611175.1 of Megaceryle torquata. Classification (NCBI taxonomy): domain Eukaryota; kingdom Metazoa; phylum Chordata; class Aves; order Coraciiformes; family Cerylidae; genus Megaceryle; species Megaceryle torquata. The sequence goes on from JANIJG010023322.1 coordinate 67,272, forward strand.
GCACGTGGTCTGCCAGCGTGGTAGCGTGAGCCAGTTTGAGCGTGTTCCACTTGCACAAGTCTGGCTTCGTATCTGGGTCTGGATGTGACTCAAGCGGTTGGATTTAATTAGAAAGTTGTGTCTATTTTGGGGCCTACTTAATTGACTTAGCAATAGCCTTTGTACCCAGGCCCTGTCCTACTGTCAGCATAGGTGTCTACTGATAAATCTCAAAGTGCGGTTTTGGTCCCTGGAGAGCAGTTAGAATCAATATTTGATAGGTTTCATTTTGTCATGCTACTGGCTGCTGCTGCTATAGCTCTATTAAGAAGAAAATAAGTAAAATGAGGTGTAGCAAGTCATCTAGTAGACCTTATGCTATAAAGGGAGGAGTTCTACTACAGAAACTTATATCAAAAACATCTTTCCAAGCGCAATTTATGCAGTAGTTGTTGCAGAAGGTGTAAGAAGTGGTCACTGCAAGCATTTCGTGTAGTGTATATATCTTTCAGAGAAGAAATGGTTTGGATTGAAAGGGACAGTTGCAGTAAGTTTTCCAAGTGAAACAGTTGGCTGGGGACCAGGAGACAGCACTGTTCCTTGCTGCTCGACTGCCCTGCAGTGTCAGCTGACAATGTGGCTTCACTTCTCCAAGTAGCGTTTCTCCATCTGTAAAACAAGAGTACTGCAGAGCAATTAAAATCTGTGGGTGAAGGACTTGTAGGAGTTGCGTGTTTTAATGCTGCAGTTAAGGTAATACAGGTGATTGTACTGTCAGATAACCTGTGCATCTAGAAATTATCTCTCTGTCATTCCTACCTACTTCACCTCTCAAAAAGGTATTAAATACTCTATTAACAATTTTTAGTGATTATCTCCACAGGCAAAGATCTGTGTCACATAATTCTTTCTTTGTCAGGAAACAGGCCACGTGGCCAGTGAAATTGCTAAGACTGAAAAAAGAGAGCAGGTTTATCTTCTTGGGGTTGAGTTGTGGGGTTGTGTTGGTTTTCTTTCCTCAAAAAAAACCCCAGCTAAGCTGTAACCATATTTGGGAAGATCTCAACATCTGCAATTCTATCAAGTAGCCAGAAGCTGGTCTACAGAAAGATACTGCTTTTTACATACCTCTTGCATATAAAACCACTCCATCTGCCTTAACCACCTCCTCCAGCTAGAAGGTTTAAAGACAGTCTCCTGTCTTAATAAAGTAGGTATGTCAGAATGTCCCAACTTTCTCGTCTGGTTGAGTTCCAGCTGATGCCCCAGACACCTCTGTGGTACTACTTTACATCAAAAAAAAAAAAAAAAAGGGAAAAGTATTCCAGCTTTTGACACCTGTTGTCCTTGATGCTACTGCCTAGCACAGAGGCCTTTCAGGAATAACTGAAAAGAAAGATTTCATACTTTTACTTCAACATTTTATTTGTGGGGGTAGGTTTCTTGGATGCTAAAGAAAATTAGACCATGGCTCAAGATTTCTTTGTTGATGTTTCTTTTTACTTTAGCACCTGTGGGGGAACAGTGCAAGTTATTTTCAGAGCAGAAAGCACAACTCCCAGCCAGCTCTCCAATATTTTGTATTAAGCTTTCTTATTTGTCAGGAGCGGTGAAAAGTTTAATGTTGAGTCTTGTTACAGTAGTTTGCAAAAGTAGCTGTCATCGAGAAAACTGATGTTCTGCATTTTTTCAAGTTTTCCAACTTTATTCTGACAGGTAGAAGCATGTCATTTACAGCTAATATATACTACAATAGCTGCTTCAAGAGTTTGGGGGCTTGTGCATTAGGCTGTTTAATACCAAGTTCTGGGGATGGGTTATAATAAGTTAAATTGTGATGCTTTAGCAGTTCTGGGTCTGTACTGAGTCTTTCTTGTACTAGTCTGTAAAGGCCGGAGAAAATCTCCATTTCTGCAGCCAAAGAAACACAAAACTTGTTCTCAGTAATTCTGCTACAGTCAACATGTTGGATGATAATGGAGAATGAAAGGATGTTTTATGATTTTTTTGTTTGTTTCATGTTAAATTACTTGCAAAAATAGATTAAGCGTAATTGCGTGACAGGAAAAATGGTTCCTACTAATTTCATCCACCTGATCTATACTGGAGAGGCTGCATAGACAGACAGCTATGTGCAAGGCTTTCCACCAGTCCCTTGTCCTGCAGGTGTTAATCTACTGATGGTTCCTGTGTGCTGAGTTTCTGAATGATGACTTGCAAACCCCTGCTTTGATTTTTTTCAGAGAAAACAAACAGAAAAATCGGATCAGATTTCATCTTTTTTAGGTGAATATAAAATATCAAGCAGCTTCAAAATTTTTGCTTACTGCTTTTCACATTCCTTTTGTTTCCAAATATCTTGGTTTAACCACACCACATCTAAGTCAAGACTGAGTAAAAAGGAGTGATGGAAGGGATTTGTCAGATGTGCTCCCACTGAAAGCCTGATGCTGATCTGCACTGATCAGGTTGCTCTACACAAAGCAGATGAAAGGGTCCTTCGTGTTGTACCATGATCCCATAGACTTGGGGAGTACTTTGTCCATTTAGAGATAGCCTCCACCTTGGGAGCAAAGCTGGCTGCTCTTGGAGAAGTCTCATATGTGGAAGTAGAGAGAAGAAAAGATGTGGAAGAGAATGATGCTACAATTCCACTCTGCACACAAGGTGACAAAGAGAAAAGAGCGGCACCGGGAATGCATCCCCTGATGTGCACAGGAAAATAATGTGGGTTTAAAAAAATGTTCAGTCATCCATTGTCAAGACATCCTTCTAGGAAAGGAAAATGAAATTGTAAAACTGAATCATTTAATGAAGTGAAACCCCAGAAGATATACTTTGGAATAGATCCTTTTAAGCAAATGGGAGTGTGCCAACTGAAAATGCTGCCCCCCACTGAAACCCTATCTAGGCAGCTGGCACAATACACAGGTCACTGATGGAGCCTTCTTTCCTAGCAGAGTTGCGTTCTGATGGAACACTAGGGAAAGCAATTTCCTGTCCTGTACAATCTCTTTTTGAGAATGTTCCATCCTCAGAAATAGTGGAAGGTTTATGGAAATTTCAATGGATGCAACCAAATAGTTAGTGCATGCACAATAAAGCAGCGATTGCAGATACTAAGGAAAATTAGGCTCTCTATAACCCATGTCACTCTTTGCAAGACTAGATAATTCCAACTGTTGTCCTTGACCAAATCTGTGCTGCTGAGCATTTGTCCAGCTGGCTGCTGCCTTAAACCCCAGTCCTGGATCCATTCCAATGGGGAAGCAATTTCCATAAGCATATAATTTATAAAAGTGCTTTGGAATCCTTCAGCATGAAAGATGCTATGTAAATGTCATGCTCTGTATTACATTCAAGGCATTAATAACATTTTTTTTTTTTCCTGTTACTTCACCTATCAGATAAACTGAGGACAGAGAGCATGTTGTGCATTTTTTTGGGCCAAGGCAGTTAAAAAAAAAAAACAAAACAAACCAAAAAACAAAAGTGTAGTTATTGCTCACAGAGCCAAGCTCTCCTTAATGCTGCTGGTCAGATGCTGAAGCAGCAAGTGCTTCCCCTCCCGTTCACACATCAGATCAAGACTTCAGCATCATGTACAAGGCTAGATGGCAGCTTGCTCCACCCCCTTGGGATATTCAGTTTAGGGGGAGATTTAGTCTCCCCAGCCACTCATCTGGCCAGAACAACTGCTGCCATCAGCTGCAAGTCTTTGCAGGAGACAGTGCTGTTTTAAGGAAGCAGCTGTTTGTCCTATGCAGTGTGTCCTGTGGCTGCAGCAGCCTGCGTTGCCTGGTAGGCCTCTTGCAGAGGCAGAAAACCTGAACAGGAGCCCCTTGTCAGCACAGGGCTTGTCCTTTGGGAAACCTGGCCATTGAGTTGCAGGTAATTTTACTGTAAACCTCTCCAAAGTGAAAAATAAAGCTTATAGGTGAAGAACATTTTTCCAGGTATACAACTTTATTTACACGTAGGGAGGCTTCACTGGGTTTCTTAGAAGACCTTACAGCATTCTTTTAATATTTTACCTGTCTGTAGGATACTTGTAAGAACCCCCTTTATTGTTTGGGGGTTTGTTGGTTTGGTTTTTGTTTGTTTGGTGGGGTTTTTTTCCCCCCCTCAAAAAGGAGAAATGTGTAGACACACCAGAAAAAAAGATAAAAACACAAAGTTATCCAAACAAGAGGAGTGGTTTCTCTGCTTTTTATTGTTTGGGGTTTATTTTAACCTCAAAAACAATGTTACCGTGTATTTTACCTTTGGGGTTGAAGTGTTGGTCAACTTTGTTGGTCAAATTCTTTGCAGTCTGCCTCCGTCGTCCCTAGCTGTGATACAGCTCTGCAGAACATCAAACATTGGAGGGTAATGGTGACCTGTGTTGTTTTAATCTCAGACTAAGTGGTTCTTTTGTTTTGTTTTAAAAATGAGCCCTTAACTTCTGGAAGCTCCATTCTTCTCCAGAGCTTTGCAGAAATAAAAAACATCAAGAAGAAGGAGGCATAATATGACAAAAGTAGTGGTTTTATTGAAGGAGCTTTGTGGTATTTTGCTTTTGCAATGTGTTTAACACAGAGTTTGAGGATTGGCAATTTGTTTAAAGAAATGGGTAAAATATTTAAAACCGCCACTTTATTTAAACTATTGTGCCTCCTTCAGTAAACATTCAGTACATGACTGAACCCTGTATGAACTTGTGCTTGTTGCTGGTTAAATAGATTCTGAGCTTAAATGAAAAGGGGCTGCTATTGAGAATAGGACAAAAAAGTTGCATGTGCATTTTTTTTTATTTGCCCACACACAAGCTCTTGCCCCCCAAAATACTGCGTTCACTGGATCTTTTATTAAAACGCTGTGGGTTTTTTTTTTTTTCCTAGGCCTCAAAGTACTAAACTGAAAGCAAGCTGTTAACAGAAATGAGTAATTATTGAAGCTCTAACAGGCAGCTTTCATTGAAGTTGATTACAGCAGCCATATAATCACTTTACGGATGCTGTAATCACAGTAGCAGGGAATGCTTGACTTGGTTCTTATTGTTTTCACTCAGGGTGGAGGTAGGGGGCCTGCAAGAAACCCATTTTACCACCTCAGTACAATTTCTGCTGTAAAAGAAATCTACACAGCACTGAATGAAGCAGAGAATCATTTATTCTTTCTTTATTAGCATTTTCTCCTCCCTCACATGAGAGTCTGTTGGAGTCAGGAAATTGCTGTTATTCAATATGCAAGCCAGAGGTTGTAATGACCATTTGGGAGGGTATGACCAACAATTACAGCCCTTAATGAATAGGAGTAATCTAGTTGAGACTAAACACTAGTAGCAACCCTGGTGCTGTCTCTGGTTAAATTAAAAGAACAGCAATGCGAAGGAAGTTAACAAGAATTAATTAGTTAGATCGAACTGAAAACCTACTCATTAGTGATGTTATAGGCAAAGTAAAAGCCTATCTTCAGTGCAATTAGGTAGACAAATGAATTGTACAACTGACTGATTCACACCTGCTAACAGCTAAGGGCTATAGCTGATATGTATGGGATCCACTTTTTCCAGTTCATGCATACTTGCATAGTTTAATGGATCTTGCATTCTGAATTAGGCTTCATTCCTTCACATTTCATTTGTGTATTTGATCCAAACATTAAAGTGTTGCTTACAGATTCTGCCGTGATGTGGCTGTCTCCAAGACAGCTTTTAGAAGACTCCATAGAATTGTAACGTCTGCTTAAGTTGCAGTGCCGTGCAGACGGGGACTTGGTGTGCAGATATTTCTTGTGGGTTTTTTGTGTTCTTGTTTGTTTGGTTTGGGTTGTGTGTGTTTTGGTTTTGTCTTTTGTTTGTTTGGGGCTTTTTAATTATTCAAGGATTTGTGTACTTGACAAGCTCTCAGTGGTGTTGAAAGTGGATAGATCTGCAAAGATCACGTCATCGGTTAAAATAATCCCAGGGTTTAGGATTTTGACGCTTAAGTGCAAAAACTGGAAGCAAAGAAAAAAGGCAAAATCCTCAGAGCTGGGGAGTAACCATTAGGTATTTGCAGGTCTCACTGACAGCAGAGGCTGCTATATTTGCAGAGCAGTACTGGGGACTCACGAAATGCAACCATGATTACAGTGGTCAGAAGAGCACAAGAACTTTTTTCCTCTCCTCATCTTGCTTTGCCTTTTCCTGCACATTAGTCCTCAGCTTAGGCAACTCCTATGTGGGAACTGGGGAGCAGAACCAGACTACCAGACTGCAATATCCAGCATACCCTCTTCTGTTCCTGCTGCCAAGTGGATTGGGATTCGGAGGACACAGTGGTTAATTTGTACACTGTGTTTTTTCAGTGGGCAAACTGAGATGCCGTGCTGTGTACTCTGATCCCTCTTTCTGCTGGTATATTCTTCATTCCAGAATCTTATCTTGGAGTTTTCTACTTTGTTAATATTTCACAAGGACCTGCAGGCCTCTAATGCTCTGTGAGGCCGCCACAATTTCCAGTTCAGCTCTGTGTTAGGAAGAAACTCATTTACTTCACTGCTACACACTCATGTTCTGGACTTAACTCTTTTGGCCCTGTTTTGACACAGTTTTGGTCTAAAGCGCTTTCATTTGTAAGCCAGGTTCCTCAAAGCAAAACAGATATGGTGGGAAGTGCATCTGAACCTCAGCTGTTTTGAATGGAGCCTCCTCTTTTTAATACATTATATAGTTTATTTTATTTTATTAGCTGTCTATCTTATGGAGAAAATTCTTATAAAGTGAGAGAGTTTACACTGTAGAATAAATAGCCTCTCTGGCTTGGCCAGTTTCAGACTCTTGTCTTCATTTTAAAGGGGGAGGTTTGAATATAAAGTACTTGATTTAAATTTTTTTTTATTAGATCTTAACAAATGACATCTCTTATTTGCACACAAGAGACTGACTCCCTAAAAAGCTCCCTGGATGTGTAAATCTACCAGCCAGATACAGACATAAAATGGACTTTTTGGCCTGAAACTTCAAGTAAATGTACCTGTTACAACAGAAAGACCCCTTTGAGTCCTCTAAAAGCTGCTTTTTTTTTTTTTTTTTTTTTTTTTTGTATGGCTTCAATGTATGTTTATGGGGTATTTTTAAACAAATGGGCCCAAATCCAGGTTTACTATAACTCTTTGCGTATGTATATATTTGTAACCCTAGCTTTCACCCAAAACTAGGGATAGCTGCACTACCCTTGTGCTAATGGGAGCTGCATTGATAGAGGTCACTGTTGCTTCTCCATAGCAGAAGCAAAAGTCACCTCCAGTAGAAAGAGGCATCTGGAGAGGTAGTGAAACTTTTCCCCTGTTTTTTGACCCCAGGCTCCAGCTCACACTGGGCTGACACTTGGTGCAGGGCTGAGTCTCTGGGAAAATCTCACCTCCTGGCAGTCGTTCTAGGCTCCAGCCTCTCCTGGAAGGGTCCAGGACATTAAAGTCACGAGGAGCTGCAGGAAGCCAGGTGCTTCATTCAGTGCCTTCCCTCCCCCGGTCTCATGGGTGCAACCAAGTCAAGTGAGGGCTTGGGGCAAAACTACTCTACAGTTGCATGAGAACATTTGAACCCAATATGTTTCTTATGTTGGGACAAAGCTGTAATCATTTGAAAGTGGCCAAATGGATTTTTATCAAGGTTTGCTTTTAATAAAGTTATTTCCTTGCTGACAGGCAGGTTTTAACCTTCTGGAAAGAGGGGTTTGTAATAGAAATGTTGACACAACCTCCCCCTAGGGGTGCAGTTGCATTGCTGCAATAATAGCGTGTGGGCAATACAGTAATAGGGCACTGACCCATAACTGATGTGAAGCGAGGCTCCAACTGCACTATAAAGGTCACTCTCTTATTTGTGAAAATGAAGTGTATTTTTTTGCTCTACTCCCAGAGTAGAACAGTTTCTATTCTGCCCTCCCTCTCGCACCCCCGCCCTGAATCTAAACACTTTATATTTTTAATTCACTAGAGTGTTGACATTTTTAAGGCTGTTTTAGAAAAACTTAAGTATGGGATTAACCCTGGCTCTTACACCAGATAATCTGCGATCAGCACAGGACACACACACAGGAAAAAAAAAAAGGCATTTTTGCAGTAGCTAGGTGGCCACTGAAGTTAGCTAAGGTAATCTCAAGGTTGCTCTAAACTCCGTCCATCTGCAGTGATGCTAACGGAGCGTGTTGCAAGCCAGGTGCAAAGAGGAAAGCACTCTGAATCTCTTCTATGTCCACCTCATCTCTGTTGTCATCTTCCACAGCACAGGCTAGGCCTGAAGCTCTAACAACGGGGAGCATAGGAACTAAAACTATTTGAACTCTATAGGCACAGCCTCTCCCAAGAAGAGTGACCTTCAGTGATTCTCTTGCCTTACAACCTTTCAAATGCTCGAGGAGGGAGGAGCGTTACCCGTGACAGAGACCAAATGATGGGGCTATGTGCTGCAGTCTGCCTGCATGGCACCATCAAGGTGCCTTCTAGTATCTGAGAACAGTAACCACAATAGTTGATGTCATGAGACTGATTAAAACTAACTGCCCTGCCTGTGAGGTAGAACATTAATTGAAAATGTGCAATTTGTACAATAGGCAGTAGTTAATTATCTGCTTCTTTGAACTGCTTGGTGTTTGGGATGGCTCTGCCTATGGGGACCAGAGACGTGAAACAAAGACACAGGCAGTCTGAATGGATAGTTGATACCATTTAAATGAGTAGGAGCTATTTGGGGAGGGGAAAAAAAAAAAGTCTGTTTAATTCTTAATGTAATTTTAGGTCTAGTTTATAGTAATAGTTGAGGTGCAATTACTACACACAGGTGGTGTTGTCACCATCTTACATAAGATGACCATCTTAATTTATGCTAAGCATCAGTATTAAAAACTGTTACTTGCTCAGTAAACAAATTCTTATCAAGTAAGCGAAGGAAAAAACCATTTTCACTTAGTTGTGGTTAAGCATTTAGAGTCAAAGATAAGCATTTCTGACTTAACCCAGTAGAGAGCAGTGGTGTGTGTACACACCAGACACATTACAAAAACATTTAATGCACTGAGCCTTGGTTACTTTATTTGGGGGGGTCTGAGGTTTTTTTTTATCCTCCCCCGTTTCATTTTGAGTATAATGCATAGTTAACAGGCACAAACACAATACACACTGATGCATACAAATTTAGTAAAATGTTGTGTTTATTGGAATTCCTATCCAAATTCCCCTCTGCTTTCATCTATCAAGAACCACATGGTTGCTGTTGAGTAAAATGTAAAATATCCGATAAACTTTGTCATCATTAGATTCCAACGATAAAAGCACAAATATTTGACTTAAACATTTATTTACTTCCTAATTCTATGGTAATTTTTTATGTGTATCTCTCTAACTGTATCTGCCTACACAATGAGTAAAGTGTTCATCCATTGTTATCGTTAAGATCAGCACACAGTTAATCAATCACAGAAAATTGTTTTATATCCTATGCAAAAGATTATTAATGCTTTATTGTGTAAAAGCTTACCTAAGCTGATGTTCTCAAAACTGAAACATTTAATCACATTTGTCATATTTTGCATTTTTTGCTGAATTTACAAGACTGTGTAACACTAATTAGAACAGTGTGCAACAAAGAACACATTGGGAATATACTGGTAAAGAGATGCACAGAGAGTGGCTTTGGTGGAAATGATCTAAACAGTGGGGTGTTGTTTTGGGGAGGGTAAAGGAAGAAAGATCAGTCCAGTGATTGGAATTGCTCTATCTAAGGCGCTCAAAATGTCTTAGTAGTTTGAGGTCTGTGCTGGACCCAAAACTGAACAGAAACTACTAATATACATCAAAAATCCCTGGAGATTTTGGCCCATGAAACAGCTGGTCTAAGGTGCTCCAGTGCCACAGTGGTGAGTAATGTGTGAGCATGTGGGAAACTTGATGAGTCTCATGAAATTTCTATGGGGAAGGAAATCTTGAAAGGGCAACCTACAAGCACTGTTAAATCTGCAGCTGAGCTCTACTCCTGCTTCACCCTCGGACCCAACAGTACAGGAGGACTGTGCTCAATTGGTCCTGGTGCTCAGCTGCAGGGGTACAGCTGCCACATCCCACAGTCCTCACTGCCTTTATGTGAAAGGTCACACCTCTCGGTGTCTCTGTGTTACTCCTTGGTGTACCACAAGGCTGGGGTGTTGCTGGGCTGGGTGGTGCTCAGTGTGAAGTCAAGCCAAGCAGAGTTTTTGTTGTCTGTTGGGGTATTATCAGGGGAAAAAAAAAAAAAAGGTGATTCTTCCAGGTCCCTTGGTTGACTCGTATACAAAGTTTCAAGGGTTTATTGTATCTTTAGATGCTTCTGGTTTTGTTCTAATCTGGAGCTGGATGACCTAGGGAGACTTGGTTGCTGGTCTCTGCTCCTTGAGATTCCTGTTTCTGTTTGAGGGGTGTCTCTGAACTTCACGTTCCTGGTGGAACAGGAGGCTGGGGCTTGCCAGAGCGCTCTGCCAGCAGGCTGCACAGCACGGCCAGCTTCATGCGGTGCCTGCAACGGGGTTATCTGTGGCAAAACAGGACCAGTGGTGGGCAGCAGCTGCTAGTGAGGACAGGGGAGATGGAGAGAGGTGGCTGTGAAGTCAGAAGAAATTGAATCACTAACTTTTTATTTCCACAACCATTTGAGGCCATTATGGCACTACTTGTTCCCAGCCCTGTACTCTCCTCTGCTGCCAGTATGGGTGTTGGTGTGCTGATCAGGGAATGGTGCCAGCTAAAACTCTCCCAGGAAGAGAGAGTGCTTATTTTTAATGTAGAGTTGTGGCCGCACAGGGGACAATGCAGGAATGAGAATCAGCAGCCAGCAAGTGATTGGTGGCTTAAGAGCTCATGGAGAGGTGGTATTGGATGCTCTGTTCAAATATAATGTGCTGTAGGGTCACCAAATGCAAAGTTACCTAGGAATGAGTAATGCCATCTGTGTGTATAGAAAGGGAAACTGTGCTCAGGAAAAGTTTAGGCACTGATCCTGACGTCCAGGTACCCAGGCTCCTGCAGCCCTTACTGTCTAAACAGGGGAGCAACAAGCAATAAGGGGGAGATTCTATCTTTGAGCTCCTTTTTATGAGGCTATGCTGGGAATCTGTGTTCAGCTTTGGAGCCGCTATTTTAGTAGGGAGTTTTAAGTGCAAAAATAACACTACAAGTTACTTCAGGACTAGACAAAATGTTTTATGGTGAGTCTTCACAAAATAAGTATATCAGAAAGATGATTGAGACATAACAGTGTAATGTGTATTTCAGGAAAAAAACCAAAACACAAAAAACAACAACAAAAAAACCCCATTTTTAGGTATTACAGTGTATAAACTAGTAGAGAAGGGCATAACAAAGGGCCCGAGTCTTCCCAGACAAAGCATGGCAGGCTAATTACAAATAAAGCCCTTACTTCTGATTATGAAAGCCATTAACCACTGGGAGAGGCTACAACAGAAAGGATTAGACTCTGTAACCCTTGATTTCTTTTGCAGAAAACATCCAACACCTGGCAAGTAGTGCCATTCAACTGCACTTAGTATTCCCCCATGGTCACCTTGATCAGGGGGGCTGACATCTGCCTTTTTCAGTTACTGTTCAGAATTTCCCAAGCTGTTGATGGAAAGCGGTGTGACACAGCTAAGAATGCTAAAATGTGTTACTAAAAGTTCTTGTGAGTTTTACTAGTCTTAACTCGATGCAATTCTGGCAGCTAACAGCTCTGAAGGATTAAAAGGTTGGTTGCTTGTAAGATTTCTGGTGAAAGGAACTTTAATTCCCACAATGACGTTTTGTTTCTTTGCAACTGGGACTCGCGATTTTATCCCTAGGAACATAGGAAAGTCTTGGGGATAACGTGGGTGATTGCCTGTGGAAACTAAGCCTGCTGTGGAGTTACTAATCTGCAGGATGATGTTCCTGATCTTTCTTTTATCAGTAGTTAATGCAATTATTAAAATGTTACCTCAAAATTAGAATAAACATTGCCTGGGAAAAGACACATAACTTCAGTGTGAGAGTGGTGGTCCTCTTCTGGATTTTCTTGTGAGCTTTGAAAATAATTTTCTAATTTTTTTTTTTATTTTTTTTTTTTTTACCCCTTGGAACTGTGGGAGGTTTAGTTTGTTTTTTCTTCTCTGCTCTTCTGTTCCAAGTTGACATTTTTTTGCAACTTCACTCTGGTGTGGTATATTAGCTCCACTTCTCACTGCTCCAGTGTATTTTGCTTGGGATAGACATGCATATTTAATAACTAGGAGAAGGATTCTTTCTAGATGCCATAGAATTGGATTATCATCCCATTAGATGTGAGGCCTCATGTAGCTAGGGACACTTAGCTTTTGACCTTTGTGAGAAAGATCATTTAATTTAACTGCTCTTTGTATACAGCTGAACCAGGTGAATCTGGGAAATTCTCAACTCAGTTTTATGTTTGTTTAACAAATCAGGAAAGGCTTTTAGCTGGAACAGCTGTGATTTTCATCTCTTTGATACTATCCTAATACATCCTCAAATCCCTGCCTAAGATTTATGTCCCCTATATAGGAAGAATTGCAAAGAGATAGACAGATAGATTAGATAGATTACATTCAACTATATTATATGCCTAGATGTTTATCAAAGCTCCGTAATGACCGTATAAACCTAGATGATAACACAGATTTGGCTATGGCTCAATCCCTAAATTTAAAATGAAAATGTCACTTGAAACCGAAGTGAAAGAACACATTTAGCTACACTTTAGCAGTGCACAGCAGGTTTGGGGCATATGTGGGTGGTATGTGAGAGTTTCAGACCTCTCTATCTGTATGGCAAATGTACAGTGGGCAATTCCAGCCCACTAAGCCTGTGTAAGCACAAGCAGCGTGGGTAGGCACAGACCACTCATCTAGGCATGTGAAAAGCCTTTGTACTTCCTGAAATGTGTCAATGATTGTCCAGTAAAGCCTACAGGTTAGCTGACAAATTGCAAAATTTTGTTAACAGCAATTATTTGAATTGTTACTCCACAGCAGCTAAGGAGGTGGGTAGGTTCATTTGCACCAGGCAGATTTCCTCTGGGGGAAAATGGGCTTTCTCTTCTGGCTACCAGCAGGAGCTTTCTGGTAGCTTTCTGTTCTATCCAGTAAAGTATGTAGGTACATTTTCTCTGGGATACCTAGTATAGTTCATAGCTTCACTTCTACTCGCACATCTCCACACTTAGTAAATGACAAATGCCATTCATATGGCCTATTAAATTATTTTTGCTCTTACAAAATGAGCAGGAGCCTCATGTGCCAGATAATTATTTGTTCATTCTGCTTCCATCTTAGAAACTATTAAAAATGGCCTGCAAGGTTTTCCAAGGGAGAGCCTCCTTATTTATGGATATGCTCTTCAATAATGAACTTCTTTGTGAAGTCTAGATACTTATACCTCAAAGTCCCTGATTTCAAAGCTGGATCAAGCAGCGGAAGACATTTTATAAGTGGCTAGAAAAAAAAAAATCTATCCATCTTTTTAAACTGCCTTTACATTTACTTACAATATTTCAATTTTTTTCTATGTGAATAATCGTGATGCGAGTCATTTTATCTCTCCATTTCCCTAGACAAATCACTTGATGGTTATTTCCATTGTTACACGTTTTCACTCTGACTTCTGCAAACCTGGCAACAAATGGGTAGAGATTTTACCATTCATCTGGCCTGTAGCCTCCAGTACAAGGCATTGTTAAATGTTGTTCAAATGGTTTCACGTATGGTGAATTTGCCTGAAATTAATCCATAGAAAATAGTTCGTTTAATGGGACTAAAAACTGGTGGCAACATATTATTTTGTTTCTCTGGTATGTGCATTTTGTCTGATTCATTTCCTAAATATTGAAAACTCAAATCTAGAGATTTTGGAAATCATTTACCTTACTTAGGAGACTAAAACTCAGTTTCATTTATTATATGACAATAGTTCTCATAGTACTACAGGACATACTATCTTAATAGGTAAGCCAGTAAAAAAATAGTGAGCTTCTAACTGCTTTAGTTTATGTTTAGAATGAAAGTAAACTTTATGACCTGGATACTACATTTATCTAACTTTTGAAAAACACAACGTCTCTGCAGGATGGTAGCATGTGTTGGTAGGGAAATATAAATCTAGCTTACAAGGGGCATGTGGTGATCTGTATGTGTACACTTCATCTTTCTCCTGTCCTCACCAGGACCACCATGACCTTAACCAAAAAGAAACATGCTATATAGAAAGCTGCCCTGTGTCATGGCAAGGATGGAAACAAATGCAACAAATTGCCTCATTTCAGCAGTAGATGATGTATGAAAAAACATAGCTGGGATTGTTTTGTCCAGACTCAGTCTCTGTAAGTTATCACGTATGCTTGTTTCGAGTTCAAGAATTACAAATGCAGCATAAATAGGATAGAACCACCATAAGCTGCTAGGAGCTGCCAACATTATTTATTCAGAACTTCTGGCCACCCAGCCTTGGCTCACCCAGCATTATCACAATGAAATTAGGAGCATTGGTTTTGTAATTTGCCTGTGCTGGATCTAAGTTTTCACAACATGTAGTTTACACAATACTACTACTTATGGATCTTTCTTTTCATTTTCCTACAGAAATTAATTGCCCGTACCACAGTGATTTATAGTCAGACTGAACATGATTATTAATTTTCCTGATGATTGTACCAGTGGGCGGCAACAGATCTGCTCCTGATAGGACCAGCTTTGAAATATTGTGAAAACTAAAATGTCCATGAGGTAATAACAACTAATTTTTACCTTAATCAACTTACACTTTAAAAGAATTTAATATAGGGCACTTGTGCCTTATGGGGGAAACTTGTTTGAAACCTACTGTAAGGTGCTGAGTTATTTATGAGAATAATTATATGTTTGTTCCTTGAGTTTGTACTGGGAAATCACTCTGAAATTAGACCAAAATACCATTAAAAATGAAGTCAGTGTTGTGTACGCTAGAAACTCCAGCACTGAGGTAAGTAGTGTTTAACAGAGAAAAGAACGGCAGTTATCAGGAAATCTTTAACAGAGAACAGTGGTTATTAGAGAATATTAAAGCTTGACAAACTCAGCTCATATTTTCAGGCTTGTTTCTGCTTAGCGATGCCTTTGAGTTAGAGTAGCATCACCCCAGTGTGTGTCTGGGCCCCCCGAGGAGGAGGAGGAGTGTACATGCAGCTCTCCCTCTGCACTGATGTCTTTCTCCATGGCATGGGCTGCCTTCCCTCTCCAGACTGGTTCTTAGCTTTGCTGAGCCGTAGCCTTGGACAGCCTGTCTGCCTGACCCAACAACCAAGCCTGCATGGCACTGAGCCTCAGGCACAGTGTCTACCTCCCCTGGCCAGGAGAAATGGAGCTGCTCTTGCCGCCCTCCAAATAAAACCAGCTTGCTGGATGGTTGCAAATGTTCCGGCTTAGTGGAAAGGGGAAGGTGGGCAGCTCTGCGCGGAGCAGCCCAGCCCTGTGAAGCAGTCATGCACCCAGCACAGATTTTAATGGTCAAGGCATAATTTCTTACTGCCTGGTGAGATGCAGCCTGGCATGCAGGCCTCCAGGGGATCCTGACAATGTCACTTCTAGCCATGATTTGCTCTCTGACTTTGGGAAAGAGAGTACTTCATGTTTCTGGGCCTGAGTGTCCTTATCTGCTGAACAATACTTCCCCTTACAGCACTTTGATGTGAGGATGAAAATTGCTGCTGAAGAGACGAGTGGTGCCAGTGTTACTCAGGATGGATGATGGAGGTGTGAATTTTGCTGGTAGAAACTTGCGCACGTTTTGCACATGGTCTGTTTTTTCTCTTCCAGTTTTGGACAAATACCCTGTGTGGAACACCATCCAACCTGTAGGGCTTTGCAAGGCCTTCCAGTTGGGCTACTGTTTACACAGGATTTGCAAAGTGTTTTAAATTTTATCTATTCTGCTTACAGAATACAGAAGTACAGGTAGCTTGGTTGTGCTTTTGGCCTCTCCTTGGCAGAGCTTGAGGAAGAATCACAGAGCATATATGACAAATCATATGTGATCAAATGCCAGAAATATTTTGTTCGGTTTTTTTTTCTTCCCGTGATTAGTGGCATTATGCAGTTATGCAAATAATCTGTTATTTATATCTAGACACATTATGCAGTTATGCAAATATTCCATAAATAATTAATATTTCCCACAGTTATTTGGGGGGAAATATTCCCCCAAAGCATGTAACATCATCTGTTTAATATGCCGTGTGTATTGTACACGCTTCTAGTTGTGTCGTACCTCAGGTACCTAGCTCAGTGAGGGTCCCAAACTCCAGTGCACAGGCCAGTAGCAGTCTTCAGATTCCAGCAGGGCTCTGGCTGATCGTATAGAGTAGACTGTTGTCATGGATTAGTTTAGCTCCTCGTTTGTCTTCCTTCTATCTGCTTTGTTTTGGTGTAAGGAATGGTAGAAAGTGCTGCAATTCTGCTGTCTGCAGCAGAGCACCAGGGAGGTGCTGAGCTCAAAAAGATTTATTCATACTAACTACTTTTAAACATCTTGCTGAACTGCAATTCAGAGTGCAGCACAGGAACTGAAGAGCTAAACTGCCCATGAAGAGTAGACCTGGGTGCTTTCAGAACACCTAAGTTACAAGCCTAGACCTTAGAAGGCTGGAAGAAATCCTGTATATTTTTCTTCTTGACTTGGCTATAGTGAAGTCTAGCTGGAGTGGGTGGCAGGAGGCTACTGAATCAGCTTTAGTCATATAGTGATGTTATGGGGGCATAAAGAGAATATTTTGAGGGATGTAGGAATAGGAAAAGAGTTGGAAGCAGAAAAGGATACGAGCCAAGGAAGTGGGGAGTTGACTGTGTTCTGCCTGATCAGTTTCTGGTGTGGACCATTCAGACAATGCAGTGTTTGCTTGATTTTAACCAAACTCGAGTGTTGCTGACAGAGCCCAGAGGAAATAACAGAATGGTAGGGGTTGGAAGGGACCTCTGAAGATCAAGTCCAATCCCCCTGCCAGAGCAGGACAAAACTAGGGCAGATCACACAGAAATGCATCCAGACAGGTCTTGAAAGTCTCCAGAGAAGGAGACTTCACAACCTCTTGGGGGGGGGGG
>JANIJG010023323.1:0-12407 GCA_024611175.1 Megaceryle torquata
CCCTGCACTTGCTCTTGTTGAACCTCATGAGGTTCACCTGGGCCCACCTCTCCAGCTTGTCTAGGTCCCTCTGGATGGCATCCCATCCCTCTGGTGTATCGACAACACCACTCAGCTCGGTATCATCTGCAAACTTGTTGATGGTGCAATTAATACCACTGTCTATGTCATTGATAAAAATGTTAAACAACACAGGTCCCAGTACGGACCCCTGAGGGACACCACTTGGCACTGCTCTCCATCTGGACTTTGAGCCCTCCAGATGTAACCATCCAGCCAATTCCTTATCCACTGAACAGTCCACCCATCAAATCCATATCTGTCCAACTTGATGAGTAGGATGTTGTGGGGGACCGTGTCAAAGGCCTTGCAGAAATCCAGATAGATCACATCCATAGGTCATCCCTTGTCCACTGATGCAGTCACTTTGTCGTAGAAAGCCACTAGGTTTGTCAGGCAGGATTTCCTCTTAGTGAAGCCATGCTGGCTGCCCTTGATCACCTCCCTGTCCTCCATGTGCCTTACCAGGCCTTCTATGAAAATCTGCTCCATGATCTTCCCAGGCACAGAGGTGAGGCTGACAGGTTGGTAGTTCCCTGGGTCCTCCTTTCTACGTTTTCTAAAGACAGGTGTAACATGTCCCTTCTTCCCATCACTAGGGACTTCACCTGACTGTCATGACTTTTCAAATATTATTGAGAGTGTCTTGGCAACTACATCTGCCAGTTCACTCAGAACTCTGGGATGCATCTCATTAGGTCCCATAGACTTATGTATGTTCAGGTTGCTCAGGAGGTTACAAACCTGATTTTCACATACAGTGGGAATGACTTCACCCCCTTGATTCCTGCCTTGTAGTTTTTTTACTTGGGAGGTGTTGGGAGAGAGGTTGCTAGTGAAGACTGAGGAAAAAAAAATCATTGAGAACCTCAGCCTTCTTTTCATCTGTTGCTACTAGTTCCCTGTTCTTGTTCTTCAGAAGGGGTATGTTTTCTTTCACCTTTTTTTCATTGATGTACCCGTAGAAGCCCTTCTTGGTATTTTTGGCATCCATTGCCAAGTTCAGCTCCAACCATGCCTTGACCTTCCTGACCTCATGCCTCTTTCCAGGATACCTATCCCTGTTTACACTGCATGTGTAGCTTGTTCTTACTTTTTAGCTTGACCAGCATGTCGTGACTCAGCCATGCTAGTCTCTTCCCTTTCTTGATCGATTTCTTACACTTAGGGATCGAGAGCTCTTGTATTCTGTGAAAAGTGTTCTTAAATGCAAGGAACCATGCTTCTACATGACATTCTAGATGAAGTTTCACTGCATTGAATATACTCTTAAATATGTTTTTGGAATGCTAGCAGCTAACAAATAAGCTCCACATCATTCAAAACATCACCTTTCCTGTATTCACAATAAATCCATTTGAGTTTTCCCTACTGCCTCAAAGTCATGATTTATTAATGCTCTCAAAACAGGTATTTTAAGAGACAAATAAATAAACATTTTTGATGCAGAGTTGCTTGAAGTTCATTAATTTACAAGAATAATCATAATTACTTTTACTAATTAATTTCTGAAATTTAACTTATTTGTCATGAATATATCCTTTCCTTGGATGAGTAACTACACTAGCACTTTAATAAATGTAAATGAAGTGTGAACAAATGTTTTCCTTTTAATCATCTAGTTGCATGAAGGAATATGCAAATACCATGTCTGCATTGTAAGTGTTTGGCAAAGTTATTGTCTTACAAATCTGTAATGCTTTTAGGTTGACTAGATTTCTGCTGTTATTTCAAGTCAGTAAGTTCTCAGCTAGAGCCAGCATCTTGTCACAAAGATGATGTTAACCAAACTCAAGGATCCTGTACTGTATGGCCATCTAGACTGAAAAGCCTTGTCAAAAAATTCCTAAGGGATTTCTCAGTAAAAGGAAAACACATTTGACATTATTTTACTCCTTCTATATATCTGCTGCTTACAGTATTTAAAAGATAAACCTGGTATGTTTATTTTCTGTGCAGGCTACATGACAATTAAAAATAAATACTACAGCAGTATTTCTCAGATCACTGCATGAAAACTTAAATAATCATGTAGTGCCAATGACTTTACATAAGTCAAATCATCAGCCCTAGTTGTAGTGCCTCTAGGTATAATTTCTGGTTTACCAGCACCCAGTGCAAGACATTTGACAAAATCAGGCTTTTAAGTGTATGTGATTGCTTCAGTTACTAAAGGCCAAGACATAGGGGAACTTGCCTGAACTCAGCCTTCAGGCACATGAGCCTAAACGGTTGCCAAGGCTAACCTTGTTTAGGATCTTTTACTCCTGAGTAGCAGTAGATATTTCCTATTTAATCTGTAAATCTTCTCCATAAACCCAGAATTATCCTGATCTAAGCAATGATGCATTGTTAGCTAGCCTCAGAAAGGATGGTGCAGACTATGTGAAAGGACATTCAACTACCAGCAGTGTTGAATTCTCTCCTTAAGAGAGAATGCAGTTTCATAACTTTTGACCAGAAAATTAATTTAAACATTTGTAATACAGTTAACTGTGTGTATCAAAAAAAACTTTGAGCTGAACTCTTCAGGCAATCCTTCATATACAAATGTGTTCAACCTTCACAAATTAATTCCCAGTGTGCACAGATCCATTCAGACATCCAGCACTCGTGATGGTCCAAGACCATGGGCAGCACCAAATTCAGGAACTACAAAATTTGTGAGTATTTTAATTTCATTATGATAACTTTAGTTCTAAATTCCTTTTACAGGTTTTTACAAGCTTCTGTTTTTTTCTCTTGGTCATACTAAGCCTTTTTAACAAAGATTCTCTCTGGAATGAGAACTTACACCACAATACAGTTATGGTAAGAATTTCATAAACAATTTCTATTACACCAGTTATTTCCATAAAACTTGTAGACATTATTGCAATGTGGATAAAAGGACATCTTGTATGGGATTTGGACAAATGGTTTTGGACAAAAGATTAATTTTTCACATTTTTAGGACTACTTTACATCCTTCATGAAAAAAACATTTTGGATTTCAAGAACCTACTTAGAAGTGACACAAACACTTTAAAACCAGCAAGATTTAATCTCATTAGCTGAAAACTCTGAAGATGTATGGAATCTGTTTCTAACATGTCAAAAGTGATTTGATCACTATTTTTGCTGCAAACGCCTACACAGCTGCAGACTCCTGTGCCTCTGCTGGAATTAATGGGATTCTAATGCAACTAAACAGGATTAGAGGAGACTATCTGAGAGAAAAAAAACATAGTCTTACAGTCATCATTTTTTTTGTTCTTAGTTCCAAAGAAAATGATGAGGATTGTGGATATTCACTAAATTAATTCTCTTTCTATTAGGGTTTAATTAATCCAGATTGACAGTTGAGTCTGCTTTCCAAATGTTCCATCGTAACTCATCTGCAAGGCTTCAGTTAACTTTAATTTAGACACATTTATGCACGACAAAAATGAATACATTAATCCAGAATTATCACT
Source organism: Megaceryle torquata (assembly GCA_024611175.1). Lineage (NCBI taxonomy): Eukaryota > Metazoa > Chordata > Aves > Coraciiformes > Cerylidae > Megaceryle > Megaceryle torquata. The sequence goes on from JANIJG010023323.1 coordinate 3,516, forward strand.
ATGGAATAAATGTAATTCCATGACAGTTCATGCCAATAGCCTCTCTATGCAAGCCTTTAAAAACTGAAGGGTAATTTTTAAAACAATCCTTCTAAGTGTGAAATAATGCCATATTTTACCTTCATAAACAACAACAACAACAACAAGATGCTATAAACTATGTAGAATTTTATTAATGATTAATCTCTCTTATGAGGAAAGACTGAGGGAGCTGGGGCTCTTTAGCTTGGGGAAAAGGACACTGAGGGGTGACCTCATCAATGTTTATAAATACATAAAGAGTGAGTGCCAGGAGGATGGAGCCAGGCTCTTCTCGGTAATGTCTGATGACAGGACAAGGGGCAATGGGTGGAAGCTGAGGCATAGGTTCCATGTAAACATGAGGAGGAATTTTTTCACTGTGAGGGTGACAGACACTGGAACAGGTTGCCCAAGGGAGTTGTGGAGTCTACCTCCAGAGAGGTAGGAGTCTATCTCCAGAGATATTCAAAACCCACCTGGATGTGTTCCTGTGTGATCTGCTATAGGTGAACCTACTCTGTCAGGGGGGTTGGACTGGATGATCTTTCGAGGTCCCTTCTGGCCCCTGACATTCTGTGATTCTGTGATTAAGGAGGGATGAGGGACTACAGGCACACAGTGAGTGCATTGCAGTGCTTAAACTTGCTCATCATTCCCTTGCTGAACAGAGTTATGACATTATAGTATATTAGGAGCAAAGCTTAAATCTGTGGTCATTTAAATCACTGTCAAGGTTTTAAAATGTGATTCAGCAAAACCAGTTAAGCAACATGCCAAAAATGTAAGATAGAACATCCTATACCATTTCTTTCCAAGCTCAGGAGACTCCTAGAAAAGGTAGCTGCTTTATATCATGAAGCATAAAAGAGACAACTTTAACTGAGTGAAAAATAAGTAATTTTCAATATAATGTGCTCAAAAATGATCCCTAGTAACACAAAGTATTATTTATCCTAATGAGATTTTTAGAGATACGATATTTGTCTTTTAAAACTGTGTTATCACCTACATTCTTCATTTCTGCTGCCCCTATTTATATCAGACTCTATTTCCTATCGATAGGAAGAATTAAGTCTATCTCCTTCTTATTAAGCTTTCTCAATAAAGCTTATGCACAGAGTCCAAGGTCAGATGTTCATTTCTTTCTGTTTGTTTTGTTTTGGGGTATTTTTGATTGTTAGGTTTTGGTTTTGGTTTTGGTTTTGTTTTGGTGGGGGTTTGTTTGTTTGTTTGCTGTGGGGTTTTTGTTTGTTTGTTTTGGTTGGTTGGTTGTTGGGTTTTGGTTGGTTGGTTGGTATTGGTTTGGTTTGTTTTTTTTCCCTTTTCTTCAATGTAGATCCATACAACAGAGATTAGAGTATGTTGGTGAGAGGGCTTATGCTTGCCAGGTCCCATCATCTGCTTTTTTCCAACCACACTGTTTACTTGAGAAGCCATAGCTCAAGTTTAAACCATTAATGGTGAATTTAGGAATAGGAGACCTATACTGGTAGCATGCAGCAGACCAGTGTGCAGTGCAGCAGAAGAACGTATTGGTGGACTAGTTTGCTTATTTTTAGCACTGACTGTCTCCTATTTGTCTAGACTGTGTGAAAATAAATTTGGAAGTTTTTAAGGATCCCAAATATACTAGACCTCTCTTATACAGCTTGCATAATCAGTTAAACCCCTGTCAGACTGTATTTGCAGGTAGCCACTACATAGTAAACACAGTGAAGTACAAGGAAGAGACTGAGAAAAAACCAAAGTAATATTTTAGTATTTGTCTCCAATAACTTTGTTATTTTCATCTATATCTCAAGGAGAAACCTGACTTTTCACAAAAGATTTAAAAAGAAATTTAAAAAAATGTAAAAATGCATTTGTAAATGAATAATAGTATTTCAGAACAAAAACTAAATAATAAAACATTCAGCACTAGAAGCATATACTTCCACGTTATCAACAGTTATTAAATTTTCATTAAAATATTATATGTTGAAATCTTAGTATCACTCAATTATTATTTCATTTTATTGTATTCTCTTATAGATGGTGGCTCATATATACTTCTTAGTGTACCTCATGGATAAAAGTATTATGAAAAATGTTCCGTATAAATAGCAGTCTTAAATGACTCTTATTAAACATTGTACATTAATCTATTATCATTTTACAAGTAAACATCAAATCGTGTATATATACCAGTTATTTCTCAAAAAACCCTTTAAATTGAAAATACTGCAATTTTTTGTAAGGTGCTATATCAGAGTAGAGAGACGATAGGTGCTAGAACAGTGTTACAATGAACTGGAAGCAATGACATGATGATAGAAGACAAAAGCCACAATATTCTCTGACCACATGATTATATATTCCCTTCCATGGAGACTGTGTGCTGCTCTGAAATGCATGAACATCCTCTACAGCTTCCAAAAATGCTTAGCAGCACTCTGATTATGATCAAAAGGTTTTTTTGTTAGCATCCCTGTTGGCAATATTCCTCAGAAACAGAATGTCAGAGATCAAATATTTATCACAGATGTTTAAAGATAATACAGAAGCCCTGCTTTTCTTGACACAACCAGTCAGGTTCCGTACGTGATCCTTTGACTAAAGACAAAAAGGATGTGGGAGGAATAACCGGATTTTCTGCACAATCTTCAAGAAATTTGAGATTATCAGTTCATTTTGCCCATCTTAACCTGGTCTGAATGTGATAGATCAGAAGGGTGTATGTCCTCAGTGGACACTGAGATTTAAACTGCCCTTGTTTGCTGAGTGAATACATCTATTTGTGGTAAAATGACACCATTCTACTTGGCCTGTTTTCCAAACATGTCCCAGCAGCTTCAACTGTTTGGTAAGGGATATTTTCACAGAGGCAAACAGAAAATAATGTCCATGATGCAGTGCTCAAAGGCTCAGGTCTTATGTTTGCTTCCTTGTTGCAACTCTTATGCACCATGGAATAATAATAATAATAATAAACCCAACCCAAACCAAGACAAATAAAAAAACCCCACAACCTAAACAAATAATCAAGAAAAAAAAAATCAAACCAAAAACCAAAACCCAAACCCAAACCAAAACACAAAAACCCCCAAAAAACCAAACAAAACCAACCAACCAAAAATGAAACAACAACAACAAAACAAAACAAAACACCAAAAGAAAAGGTTTCCTTGCATAGCTTGGAAGTTACCATTTTTTTGAAGTGGAAATATCTCAAAGCTGAATTAGAAGTGCTGTATCAGTTTAAACCTGGGGTTATAGCTTTAGGATTGACAGCTGTTTGAAAATTCCTGTCTGAGAATCCTGTCATCAGCAAACACCCTAAATGTACATAGAGTACTGGCTTTTGGCTACTTATGTTTCTGTCCATCTGTTAAGTTCACACTGTGCCAAGTCATAAGTAAAGATGTCTCCCTCGGGCATAGGAGTTAGGCTGTGATTGGGATAGACAAGCAATAAACATTGCACTGAAAATAACATCTCTTTTGAAAGATATTCCTTTGTGCCAGGGCTTAGTATACACATAATTATTAAATTGATTTTATAATGACTCTACCATACCTATTGACAAAGTCATACTTTTCCAGTGAAGATGTTGGGCTTGGGTTACTAAAGAGTCCAGTTAATTGTGAGAATTGAAACAGCTGGCTACTTATGAAACTTTTTATGAATCTAAATAAAAAATCACAATTTAAGCATGTTATTATTCATCCAAGAATTTTGTCCTTGTATGTCTCCTGTCATTCCATTTTCACAATAGATAGACGTTAAGTGTTTACATCACCCTGCAAACAATTAGAAAAAATGTCACACAAGCTTCATGAATCACAATGTGTTAAAAGGAAAAAGCTGAATAGAACCATTGTTCTTTAATTGTTTTAATTAAAAGATTTTTAGTAAATACTTGCAATTTATGAATATGTTTAATATCAAAATGGTAAAATATGTGGTAAAGTTCATGGAAAATTCTGTAACCACAGAAAAGGTAATAAATTTGTTAAAAATGCCATCTGTGTTGGACAGTGATGAATGCATGAATAAAATAAACAACTTTAAATATATAAAATTGTAGGTACAGAATTCCTTCTATAGAAAAGATGACAAATTGTATCATATTTGTATAAAAGAATTTGTGAGTAATGCCATGGTTTATGATTGGTATAGCATACTTGTTTATGAAAGTCTAATCAACAAATATGTAATAAGGGAGGAAATGGCTTCTAACAAAAGGGAAAGTTAGAGGGTAACTTCACAGGCGAAAAAAAAAAGCACTGTCCTTAAGGGAGAAGTTGAAATTCCTAAAGTCAAATTTAACTTAAATACTATAGACAAATGACACAGAACAATCAGGGGTGACTTTACAAGGATTATTTTAAAGTTATTATGTAAAAAAGCTTTAAGGGATCATCCTTTGTTCTAGTAGCACTCCTGATCACACAGAAGCTGCTTGTCTGCTTATCATCGCTCTAGTTGTATATAGCCTCAAGAGTCCAATTCAATGTTTGCAGCTCCTTGTTTTTGATAATATTTTTGTTTGGTTGCAAGGTTTTTGAAATGAGAAATGAAGCATTTAAAACTGTTTTTTGTAACTCTTCATCTGTATTTTGAACCAAAGTAAACAAATGTTTTAATGGAGCATCTTCTCACAAATTTTTGTTTTCTGCCTGTTGCATTGCAGTAACTCTCAGAAATAGCAAAATAAATTGAGAATGACAAGATACCTTTTACCTGAAAAAAAAAAAAAAGCTGAAGATACACCAAAGCTATGCTTATTCCAGGGGTAAAGAGTCAGCATTCTGTAGATGCTTTTAAACATTGATTATCCTATCATATGTCAGGCACTGTTAAATTTAAAATTGATTTATCAGTAATTCAGGAGAATTTTAAAAAATATTTTCCTTTCAAAAGAGAGATTTTTATTTTTCCTGAGATCTAGAGAGTGCTCTGCTAAACTATTGCAGTAAAGAAAGTGATGGAAAGATTGCTGCAGTAGGGCCAAATCTGAAAAAAAATCCATTTGTGCAAGGAAACGGCAGCCAAAAAAAAATATTTGCAACATGCCAAATTTGCTCTGTTGTATAACTTTTTTGTTTGGTTGGTTTTGTTTTAATTCAAAGCTTTTTTGGGTTTGTTGGTTGCTGGTGGATCTGCCTCAAGATTGCTTATCCTTCTCTTTCTCAAAAACAAAATCCCACTTACACAAGTGCACAATTTTTGCTTCCCAAAATCTTTTGCAGGATGTATTTCAGCTAGCTTTAGCTATCTAAAATATAGCTACCTATTGAAATTTTATTCGCACTCTTTGCGACCTGTTGCTAGAATTAAGAATTTGTATAGGGAAATTAATCCAAAGATAGAAGGGATGATAAAGCCTCTTTTTACTGGGGCTTATTTGTCCCACTTGTCTGGGAAAGAGACTGAGAGGACCTTTGTACGCTATGTACCTACATTTCAGGTGCATGTATTCAGAAGGATGAATTCTGTTCTAAGTCCCTTAAAAGCCAATGGAATATCTTTGGATAAGTCACCCAAAAGCCTTTGAAAATTGTTCTATTCACAGTTGAATCCTGATTATTGTCAGCTGCAATAGCCTGTGTGTCTAAAAATACCCATCTCCCCCACCAAGGTGTTTCAAACTTGCATAGCTTTTATAAGAAGAAAAGATAGCCAGTAATGCTCCCTACGTGATATACGTGATATCTTTACCCTTTCCTTTCCTACTCATTTTAACACAGCCTACTGTTCAGACTTATCTTACATAATATTGATCTAATAGCATCACATTTAGGGAAAAATAAAATAAAATAGAATGGCATTTATCTCCTGAATGCTACTCCATAGAAGAGAAATCAGTTTTCTTTCTGCACTGACCAAGTTTCAATTTCTTGACAACATGTGTGTTCTTTTTTTTTTTTTTCTCTCTCTTTTTATAAAGTTTACTCTCTGATTTTCACCTCATGGGCATATTTGCTTTGGAATATAGAGCAAACATAAAGATTTTTTAAAATAATATTTAGAGGCTTTCAAGGTCTTTTTTTCTCAATTCTCAGTCCTGGTGAGCACTGACAGCTTTAATTTTAGTAAAATACTTTGCGTTATTACACTCCCACTTGCACTAGGGACTTTGAGTTAAATTCCTGGTTGTATTTTTTGTCATTGTTTCAATGACAGAAGATAATACTGCAGTGAATACTACTTGTTTATAAAAGAAAATTAAAGATGCTTCAGAGTCTCTGTTCATAATCTCAAGTTTCATTTGAGTGCTCCCATTCTCAAGAACCTACTTCTGCTTCATGTAAGCTTTCTGATGCGGAATGAGCTGAAAGCAAGATCACCAGACCTGATATAACAACATAAATGGACTTGGAACCTTTTACAACTATTGCTGATTTGGTTTTATCATTTTTGAGAAGGGCTGCAATTGAAGGCTAGAAGGGCTTCCATGCTGGAAGGAATAAAAATGTCATTGACTAGCTCAGTGAATTACAGTGCCTTGTCACCAGAGAATTTATTTCCTGAATAATAAAATGAAAATAAAGCTAAACTAAAATGCATATCTATAGATACAATGTATGATTCAGAAATCTGATCAGAAGTCCGTTCATAGCCTTAGCTTTTTCTGTTGTGGTTCTCCAAATTCTTACACCAGCTTCTGAATGGGTGTATATGTCAACACATTCTCAGTACTTTAACACTGAACAAAAACTACTGCATAGAGAAACAGGGAAAAACTCAACTGTTCTTAGTTCCTGAAAAGAAGTGCTACTTATCAACATTTTCCAAATTGCTTGCAATTATAAACTTTAAAAAAGAAGTGGCTAAATCTAACAACAAAATTTAGAAAAGGAGAAATATCTCAAATGAATAAAAAAATTTAAAAAAATAAGGATGGGAGACCTCTTTAACAAAGTGGATCATATATTAAATAGTATTATCTAGATATCCATATAATATGCATGAGTGAAAATGTGATTACTGAAGGGAAAAGGTTTTCAGCAAAGAAGAATGTTTGACTATAATAACTGGTTATTTTAAGGAAGTGAAATGTGAAGCATGTTCCATGAAATGCAGATCAGTACAGTCACTCTTTTGTAGTGGCTACTCTTATCAGTATGATCAAGAGTCTGGGCAGATTTACACAAGGTAATTTATACAGAAGGATAGATGATATTGTCCAATAAACAATAAATTAAACTCATGCAAAATATGCATGCAGAAAACAGTAAGAGATCAGTCCAAACAGATGTTTCCACAACTGGGCAGTTATGCATTTACTTGCTTGTTTTGTGTTCAAAATAAGCTCTATGAAGATCAGAAATAGTAAAAAAATAGCAAAATACAATAACGGTAATAAATTATTGCACACAAATAGCCTTTCCTCCCATCCTCTATACTTCCTCTCTCATTCTCAGGAGCATTGGAAAATACATAAGCACTTCAGAGACATTTTTTTTTTTAATTGTTGCAAATTGGAAAAAGTCCAGTGCAGGGCAGCTTCATTAACTACAGTGGAGTTTCAGCCATTTATAAGAGCAGATAATTTGCTCATTTACAAGAAAGTGTTTGGTTTAATAACACTAGCCCATGCCAACTTCTTACAGGCTTGCTAAAAAGAACCCTCAGTTCTGCTAGCTTTGTTTGTGCTTGTGTGTGCTTGTGGGTTTTGTTGTTTGCTTGATTTATTTTTTTTAAATTTATTTCAATATAGGAAAGCTTCAATCAATTCAACAGTTTTCTGTATTTGCTCCGGCAGAATATTTATCAATTTACCAGACTGTCCTTGTAGCTACTCTCGCGAGTAGTAGAATTAAGAATAAGGAAGAAGATAAAAAGTAATTAATTCCATGCTTCAATCTGATGATGAATGAATTGAGAATTAAGAAAGTAAATCATGTAGATCTATAGCAAAGATCAGAATACTGTTTTAAAAACACGCTTAATAAAACAAATAATAAGTAATATTTAAATTACTTAAATAATAATTAAATAAATAGTGAAAGAAATAGTAAATAATTAATTCAATAGAAGATTGATGAAACTGATGAACTTTTGCAACTGGAGTAAGCAGTTCATATGTACCTAGCGAAAAAAAATATTTATTTTCCTGCAATATTTCTTCTTTCTCATAATAAATATTTATAGGCCAATGAGAATGAAAAAGTCTAGACAGCTTTCCACTAGACAGAAGTCCACTGTAAAAACAATAATATTCTCAATAAGGAGATTGAAATACATTATTTCACAGGAATTTCTTGCAATTGAACATTAATTTATTAATGAAAGTTAGTATAAACTGCTTCTAATAAATTAAAATGCTTCTGTCCTGCACTTCCTTTTTTAATATTTTTATAAAACAGAACATTAGATGTTTTTCATTTTAATCTTGTCAGTTCTAGTGAAATACCCCTGATAACAGCCTGTTTTGCATTTCAAATACTATGTGCTCGTTAAAATGCAAATCAAGAGTCCAATCAGAATATGATGGCAATCAAATTTCAATATTCAATGAAGAGGTTTCAAGACTGACTTCATTAGTAAACATCATGAATTTCAGGTTCTTACCGGTCTTCTATTTGTTTGTACAACTGTAAAGGCTCAATTATGAAGCCTTGAGACAGCCTAAAAATAACACAAGTCTAATTAAAAGTTTCAATTAGATTTGTGTAAGCTTTTTTTATTTTTTTTTTTAATTTTTTTTATCTTGCTTTTCTATTTAACCATTACAAATGAACTCTTGGAAAAAAGGTTGGAAAATGGGAAGTATGATGTTATGTTTCTTATTATCCATGCAGAAGAATGTACATTCTAAAAGTTTCTATAGAATTTTAAAATATATTGTGGCTATAATGTGTACTGGTTTTATGTAATCAATATTTT
>JANIJG010023326.1:6853-24522 GCA_024611175.1 Megaceryle torquata
ATTTTTTAAAATTATATATTTAATATATATATTTAATATATATATATTATATACATATTATAAAGTATACTGTTTAATACCAATCTACTAAGTGACTCTTTCATTTTAACAGATTGCTCGTGAAGACCTGTGTCCTGGTTTGACTGAGAACAGAACTAATTCTGTTCAGTGGGTTTACTTTTCAGCTCAGTTCTTCTAACTAACTGCACTTTATGAAGTTAGCAGTCTGTTTTCACAGACAGTGCTGGGAGCAGTGATAACACTCAATGTTTAGAATTACTACCAAGAATTGGTATGCAGACTGAGGCCACGACTGTATCTTGTGTACCACATTGAGGGGTGCAGAAAGTGAAAGGCTGCACTTGCAGGGAGGAACGGACAGGACAGGTAACCCTAACCTGCACATTGAAGTATTCCATCCCATATACATTATATTCGGTATTAAGCTGAGGGATCCAGAGGGTCTAGGGTTCCTCTCTTGGCCCGCTTTGGCATAGGTCCTCTTCTGTTTCCTTCCTCAGAGCATCCAAGGAGGACTCTGTCCGTTCTGCCTTCAATCCCAATCGGTGTGCTCCTGAATTCAATCTCAGAATCCAGCAACTGAACACAGCTCCCATCTGCTGCATGGCCCAATCCAGGACTCCCCTGGTGCCTGCTCCACAGCATCAGTGGTGGTGGTGATGCAATTAACATTGGGGCAGGGGTGCTGGGTTCAATAATAGTTTTGTATATATGTATATATATTCCATTTTTATTATTTTAATTTTCTTTAAATCTGTTCTAGTTTCCTTTTCTAATCACTAAGTCTCTCTCCCTTATTCCTTTTCTCTTCCCCTTTGGGGAGGGAAGGTAGTTAACAGAGAACATCTGTTACTGGTCTAAGGGGCCACCCTGACCTTAAACCATGACATTGGTGCCCAACATGGGGCTAGATCAGAGCTCTGACAGAGTGCCCAAATAGTTCAAATTCTGGTTGAGGCAGATTAGCATAGTGAGGAGCAGTATAACTTCCCAAGATAAAACCAAAGTATTCTTAGTAATAAAATCCACTATGTAATGCCCGTGGTACAGAGATGCTCTTGCTGCCCAATTCAACACAATATAATCAGTGATTAACACCTCAGGTAAGCAGTGGCTTTCTCCCAGTGCCCAAAGAGGTCTGATCGTAACAGCCTGAAAAGTGAAACCAGCTTCTTCCTACATTTTGTTTGGATATCTAAATGAAAAGTTTCCATCTGCAGTATTGGATAAGCTAACAAAAAAAAGGTTAGAAGCTGCACTTTTCTATAGAGACCACTTTGTTATAGGAGGAATCTCTCATAACCCTCTTAAAGCATTCATTGTTGCTGAGAATGAGAAGGTTAGTACTAAGAAGAAAGGTTTTAGATTTTAGAAGAGCAAACTTCAGCTTGCTCAGAGCTCAGTGGTGAGGGATTCCATGGGAAGCTTCTATGACGAATAAAGAAGCTAGTGAGTAGTGGGAGTTTTAAATGAACACTCTCCAAGACACAAAAAATGGTTCATCCACTTTCAAGGTAAGATAAATAGGTGGAGTAGGACACCATTGGCTTAACTTCAAGCTTCTGAGTCTGCTGAAAACCAAGAGAAGCCTACAAAAGGTAGAAAATCAGAAAAACACCCATTGAGAACTACAAAGACACTGCCAGGGCATGCAAAGATGCAGTTAGAAAACCAAAATCTCAACTCAAAGTAAAATTGGACAGATGTCAAAAACTACAAGAAAGGGTTCTTCGGTTATATAAAAAACAATCATAAACAGAAGGAAAATATTGGCCTGCTGCTAAACAGAAGGGGTGAATTAGTCACCAACAATGCTGAAAAGGCAGATTTTGACCCTTTCTTCACCTGTGTCTTTACTAGCACCGATGGGCCCTGGATTTTGGAAAAAAAATCTAGGTCGATGCAAACACAGACCTAGTACCTGTGAAGGAAGAGTTGGTATTTAACTACTGCAGGAGCTTGATCCCTACTGATCAATGGGCCAAGATGTTAGCCACCCAAGGATATTAAGAGCTGTCTGACATCATCATAAGGCTATTTTCCATAATCTTTGAGAAGCTGTGTAGATCATGAGACATCCCAGAAGACTGGAAAAAAGCTAATCCCTTCTACAAGTAGGGCTAAAGGACGATCCAGGAACTTAGAGGTCAATAAATCTTACTTCAGTCACTGGGAATGTTATGGAGTGAATCCTCTTGGAGGCTATCACAAGTTAAATAAAGCACGTGATTGGGAAAAAACAGCATGGATTCAACAAGGGCAAATTGTGCTTGACAAACCTGAGTGCTTCCTATGACAAAGTAACCTACTCGGTTGATGTGGGGAAAGCAGTGGACATTGTCTACCTGTTTTTTTTCAAGGTTTCAATAAAGTTTCCCAGTGCCTCTTCCTAGAGAAACTGATGCATTATGAGCCAGACAAGTGGTCTGTGTGGTGGGTGGGGAACTGGCTGACAGGCCACAACCTGAGGGTGGTGCTAAATGGCTCCTTTTCAAACTGGGGACCAGTCACAAGTGGGGTACCCGCAGGTATTGATATTTGGCTCAGCTCTGATATCTTCATAAGTGATCTGGGTGATGGGAACAAGTGTACCCTGATGAATTTGCTGATGATACCAAACTGACTGAGGAAGACACTTCAGGGGAGACACCCTGCAGGAAGACCTGTACAGACTGGAAGAGTGGGCTATTAAGAACCTGATGAAGTTCAACAGGACAAGTATAAAGTCTTACAACTGGTAAAAGGTAATCCAGAAGTCCAGCACAGACTGGGATATATCTGTCCGGAGAGCAGCTCTGTTGAAAGGGACCTGGGAGTCCCGGTGGACAACATGCTCAATATGAGCAGTGTTCTGCTGCAGCAAAGAAAGCCAACAGGATGCTGGATTGCATCAACAAGGGCATCAGCAGCACAGACAGAGAAGTCATTATCACACTCTACTATGTACTTGTCAGGACACACCTGGAATAGTGTGTTCAGTTTGGTCCCCACTATACAAAAAAAGATATGGACTGGGGGAACAGAGTTAAGCCTTGAGAAGAGACTTTATCTCCATATTCCAGCATTTAAAGGGTTGCTACAAAGAAGATAGAGACTCCCTCTTTACAAGGCATCTCATGCAGAAGATGAAGGGTAATGGGTACAAGTTACTTCTGGAGATATTCAAATTGCATACAAGAGGATAATTTTTCACAATGAGAACAATCAGCTATCTTCCCAAGGAAGTGGTGATTCCCTAACATTGAAAATTTTTAAGATCCATCTGGACAGAGTGCTGGGCCACCTTGACTAGACCATTTTTTTACAAAGAAAGTTTGGATCAGGTGAACCTTGAGGTCGCTTCCAGCCCATTATTTTGTGTTTTTAAGATATTCAACTCAAAATGCTGCTCTCTTCAAAACAAAACCTGGTCCACTGGCAATAACATTTATTTGTGGAAAGATAAAACAGCTAAATCTACTATTGATTTGGCTCCTCCAAAATGATTTCAGGATTTGTTATGCTTCTGAACAACCTTAGATACCCTTGTGCCATATCCATGTCATGCAACACATATTTGTGGCTTCATCCTATGAAATATCATGCTGGTGAACTGCAAAATACTTGTAGCTCTGGTTCAGAGACGCAGCCATCAATTTTTGAACATTTTAACTCTGAGCAATGCAGATATGGGACATACATTTTTGTCTGTGAATCAGCAAGTAACATTACAGATCCAGTCTAGATGACTAAGACCTAGCTGGTTTGAACTTACTTTTATTTTATATAGTTCTATTTCTTTGTCAAACAATCTCACAGAGCAATTCACATCATCTCCAAGTCTTTGCAAGGGCTAAGTACTTCTGCTTCAAAATGTCTCCTAAGGCATCTGGACTGAGATCACTGACTCATGTATGTGCATAACTGTCCAGAGGAGACACAGATACAGTAGCTTCAATACCACAAAACTGGATACATTTCATATCTTATAAAAAAGGAGGATGTAGACAGGAATGAAAGAAAACACTGTATTACAGAATAAATCTCATGGATGTCCCTTTTCTTCTGCATAGATCAAAAGAAATGTCTAGATTTTTATTGATACTTCAGATTTGCAGTAGAGCTTCACAACTTTTCTGTGGATGATAGAGGAAAATGGAAGTTTCCAGAAAAACAAATGACTGTGAGAGTAATCAGTCTTGCTAATTGTGTCTTTTGTCTATTGCTTACAATATTTCTTCTATAACCAAAAGAAAGAAATATGTACTTGCAAGAGAAATAGTTGAATCTAAAATAAAAATGTTTAAGACAGAAAGGGTTAATCAATTAGAAGAGGCAATAAATTTTCATTAAATATATAGCGAGTTTTGATTACTATCTTAGACTACATGACTGATTTCTGAAATAAAATATCTGAAATTATGTAAAATTAATCCCATGAAAGTTTAGTTCCCATCTAGATCCTCCAGTAATTAAAGGAGAGAAATTTACCTTTGGATGTTGATCAATTCTATGCAAGATAGCTATCTAATACAAGGAATACCAATTGCCTCTTGGAAATTTATGCCTTCTGAGTATATATGTACTTATACAACTTGTTTACTGACTTGCTTGCGTCCTTAAGGACAAGAGGATTGCTTCTACCTAATCTGCATTGCTTTTGGCGGTTAAACATCAGTGAACAGAATCACCTTACACTCTTCAACAAAAGAAGACAAAATCGTTTACATCACAAACTAGACACAGACCGAAGAAGAGATTTTCCATATTATGATTGGCACTTTTTTCAGTTTTTATTGTTCAGTTATTTTTCTTTCATAGGCAGTTTATTTATTTAATTTTTGCTCTTATTTCAGACATTTTGTTTCTGGTTACATAAAGAAAAATATATAGACAAGAATTATAAGGAAATGTTACCTAAGCAAGTTTTTATTTTTTATAGAAAATGCATGATTATTTTTCTTTTTAACAGGAAAAATAGACTAACCAAAACCATTAAAATTAATAGCAGTGTTCATACATACAAGATGCCACTCAGTGCCACAAATTTCTTTCAAATACTCATCAGAAAGTGCAACTACCTTCAAAATTTCTTGTAAAGAAGAATACTCCAACATATTAAAAAGTTCTTTATAACCTTATAAGTTCCAATTGACAGTTTAAGTTGAATTTAAAAATGTAGTGCATTCATTAACTATTCATTGATTACATATAAAGACAAATATAGACTCTCATTATATTATACATATATTATATATATGGGTTGTATTTTTGCACAGATATGAATTCTTTAATGCTCTGTATTTTGTGCAGTAATTTACTTCTATGCAGTTAAAACAAAAATGTTTCTAAAGGAATTTTCACTTTCTCCAACATTCATGGCAACATATTACATTTATACTTCCTGAACTAAGATAAATTTTCTCTTGCTATTATTTGATGCATAGCTAATGACCTCAGGAGAACTGAAGAGAACTACACATTAGAATTTCAAATAAGTTTGATCTGTGTTGCACCATGCAACTATTTATATAATATGTAAGGTGGGATAGAAAGAGGGTTTATGCTTCAGACTTTTCATAGATGATGTTGACATTTTGTACATGCACCATTTGGGCCGATTCTTTAATTTTTTCTTTTTGTTAGAAGAAATGTGTGTTCATTCTAACAGTTTTAGAAGTATTTCAATGTAAGCAGTATTAAAAAACATCTATGATGTTATTTTTTATAATGTAAAGTATAGTCAAAATAATTGAGGCTAAACTTGAGATTTTTTTTTTTACCTTTTAACAAAAGGTATCTATGACTGAATGCGTGTGATTAATCTTGCAAAAGCCTTAATTTCTCAAACTAGAATTCACAAAAACTTTGTTTAAACATTTCTGAATAACAGAAACAGCCTATTTTCTCAGAACTACTATCAGGTGATCAGATACAGGTTTAGAATTCAAAATTATTTATCCTTTGTGAATGCCTGTAAAATATTATCAGCTCACCATATGAAGGCAATTGTTTCTAAAGGATAAGCATAGCCATTGAAATAGCTCCTTTATTATTCATTTATATTGAAATATGCCCATTTCCTATCTCAATGGGTTATGATAAGTAAAGGACATGTTTTTTCCTATCTCTTCCCATTAATCTTCTCATGTTTATTGTAGTTAAAATAAGGAATTTTAAAAGATTATTAATATAAAGGTTTTTAATTTTTGTCTGCTAAGAAATGGTTTAGTTAAAAATACCTTTAATAACACAGTCAGATTATAATGACTGATCTTTGGAGAACTGTATTTCTGTTTTGTCTAAATTATAATTAGATATACCTATCACCACAATTTTTTCAATCTTTACCTTGATAACTTTTATCTAGAAGTATTAATATTGGTGATGATGCTTTATAAGCATGTTTCAGAGTTAAATGTTATGTTTAAAAGCAACCCTGCTTTTTCAGGATGGGATTTAATGGTTCATTATCCTTGATGATCTCAATTATAACAGCAACACAAAGGAAGGATGATGGAAAGAGGAATCTGGAAACTGAAACATAAATCACGGAGGGTTTTCTATAGACTGATATCTATTTATGCTCCATATGACAAGTGAATAATGGTATAGTTATGCAGTGCAAAGGAATTGTATTTGAAGTATTTTTTAACAAGCAGACAGCTTTTTTTTTTTTTTTTTTTTTTCATTAGCCTTATATTTCTAGTTATCTTGTGTTTCTCAAATGAATAGATGTGGTGAGTGAAATGCAGTGTGTCACCACCACAACTACAATGCTTCCATACTCAAAGAAAATAAAATGAGATATCAGTTTTAGGCATCAATCTGTTGAACTGGCAGATGTAGCTGCCAAGCCACTCTCAATAATATTTAAAAAGTCATGGTAGTCAGGTGAAGTCCCTAGTGATTGGGAGAAGGGACATGTTATACCTGTATTCAAAAAGGGTAGAAAGGAGGACCCTGGGAACTACCAAACTGTCAGCCTCACCTCTGTGCCTGGGAAGATCATGGAGCATATTCTCCTACAAGGTTTGGTAAGGAACATGGAGGACAGGGAGGTGATCAAGGACAGCCAGCATGGCTTCATTAAGGGGAAATCCTGCCTGACACAACTAGTGGTGTTCTACAACAAATTGACTGCATCAGTGGACAAGGGACAACCTATGGATGTGATCTATCTGGACTTCTGCAAGGCCTTTGACATGGTACATGTTGCATTTATTACATTAGTAATTTCCAAGCCTACACTCTTTATGATGATTGGTTAGCAATTTACATACAATTATAATACTTTCTCTCTATACTTCCACTACTGTGCATGCTCAGAGGAAGGGTCTTCACCTATCAAGGGTCTTTTTGACATATTGTTTTTATTTTTAGTATTATAATGAAGGCAGTACACTTAAGGAGAGCACAAATTGTTGTTTAGCTGACATAAAACCAACATAATCTTTAAGACCATTTGGTTTATGTTTCCCAGGTTGTCTCTTCCTCAAGGGAAACCAATTCTTGATTAAAAGTTCCTAGACAAACTTTGTCAACAATTTCAAGGAAAGTCTTCTCATAGTTTTCAAAAGTTCTAACTAAATTTGTAAGCAATGTCTGGGCAGATAGGAGGATGAGTCAGGCAAGTGAGGAGCTCAGTGCTGGCAACTGAAGCAGTACTGCAGGTCACAGCCCATGTTCCTGGTGCTGGCTGCAAGGGACAAATGTTTTTATCTTGCCCAAACCAGGTTCTTGTGGTGTGGTCCAGACTGAGGTATCAGGTGGGCAAAGGACTGGTACTGATATCTGGGGGAACTCATGAGTGTCAAGTACCTGTGGGATGAGAATGTGAGTGCTATGTGCTTGCAGTGAGCACCCAGATGCATCAACAGGCAAATCAGGGACCTGTGAGGTGCAAAGGAGACAGTATCTGGGCAGCAGTACCAGGGAGAAGAGGAGCTGTGTTGGTACTCAGGGGATTCATGAATGTGCATCTGCTTGTGAACCTGGAGAGTGCGTGTGTGTGCTGCACTAATGACCTGCCTCTGACAGCCCAAGAGGAGGAAGGACCATGGCTATCTGGGCTTGTGTCTATATGAGTCTTTAATGTGTGTGCTGTTGAAGGCAGTGTCTTGCATGTGGCAGGCTGTGTGACTGGCTGTGTCAGTGTCCTCTGTGTGCACGTGTGTGTGTGTACATGTGTGTGCCTAAGATACATGTGCAGCTTTCAGTACTGGTTGAATCTGAAAACAGAAAGACAGCAGCAGCATCCATTGGCTTGGGCAGAGACCCGGGGTCCTTGGGCACTGGGCTGGGATCCAGTGGCTGGGCAGGAAGAATCCTCAGGTCCAGAGCTGTTGGAGGCAGTGGCCATTTCTAACACACCTTAATAAAAAACAGTTTTGTTGCCTGCACATAGGTGCACAGTGTAAGTTGTTATCCTCTGAGGTGACCTACATGACTTGCAGTTGGCTGTCCCGAATGACATGTCTTCTGAAGATCCCTTTATTTCCATATAGAGTCTTCAGATACCCTAGGAAATCTTAGGCTATCCAAATGTCTGCAAGGATCTAATAGTGAAAACAAAGAGCATTAGAAAACAAGGTATCTTCTGGACTGACAGCTGAAAATGAGCTGGGATGCCCTAGGAATCTCAAACAGTAGCTAGTATCTACTGGTGGATCCTGACAGATTTTGGGTCCCCTGAGTGTCTTTTCAGTTCATTCATATCACATATTCTTGAAGTATTTTGCACAGCCTTGAAGTGTCATCTAAGCCTTTCTGTGAGTAATCTCAGGCAGTGTAAGAATCAAATTAGAGAATAAATTAGCTGGTTCCTGACTGACATCTTCAGAATCATTCAACACTTAACATCTGTCTGTCACCATCTCTGGTGCTCACAATCTGTCTGTCTGGCATTTGCAATTTTTTGTGTGCTTATCAGGTTGTTTAAACTCAAGGTAGTCCTTTGTTCTTGTAACTGAGGAACTAGCTTAAACTATGGGGTTAACTAACATCTATATGCTAACACTACTGGCAGCCAGGCCCAAACCCTGCCAACAGAAACAGCCCTACATGTCTAGTGGAATCATAGTGGATACATAGTTCACATGGAACTTAGAAACATAAAATCATAAAATGGCTTTGGTTAGAAGGGACCATTGAAGGTCATCTAGTCCAATCTTCCTGCAGTGATCAGGGACATCTTCATCTAGATCAGCTTGGTCAGAGCCTTGTCCAACCTGACCTTGAAGGGATGGGGCTCCTGCCACCTTTCTGGGCAACCTGTTCCAGTGTTTCACCACCATCATTGTAAAAAAATTTTCCTTTATATGTTGTCTAAATCTACCCTCTTAGTTTAAAACCATTATTCCTTATCCTATCACAACAGACCCTACTAAAAAGTTTGCCTGCATATTTCTTATAAGCTCCTTTCAAGTATTGAAAGGCTGCAATAAAGTGTCCTTGGAGCCTTCTCTTCTCCAGGCTAAACAACTCCAACTCTCTCAGCCTTTCTTCTTAGGAGAAAAAAAGGCCCTCTGATCATTTTTATGACCCTCCTCTAGACCCACTTCAACAGGTTCATGTCTTTTTTGTGCTAAGGACTCCAGAGATGGACACTACTCCACGCATGAGAATGGAGGAGAGGAGCAGAATCACCTCCCTCAACCTGCTGGCCACGCTTCTTTTGATGTAGCCCTAGAAGGGATTGGCTTTCTGGCCTGTGAGTGCAGAAAGAACTGTTCAAGTGTATGAATTGCATATGATTTAAAATCTCTGTTTGACTGAGTAGTGAAGTATTGTATAACCTCTGTGCTTGCCCATTTTATAGGGGAAAAATCTATCTCATATGCTTAAAGAATTATTAAGTGCTGATGACACAATGGGAATTAATTTCACATCGGGGCTCTTGGTGAAGACATTAATATCAAAAGAAGAAAGATTTTTACATTCTGAAATTGACCCTTGACACTGCAATATAATCTACAATGGTTATTATCAGAAACAAAGCAAGCTGCCTCTGGCAACACAGCAACCAATTACTGCTTTCTTATATGGACTAAGCTGTGTTCTGAAATTTATTCTTTGGTTGTTGTTGTGCTTGAGGAGAGAATTATATTCTCCAAGCTGATGTAGGATGTGCTCTGCTTCTTTCAAAAATGGATCATTTATCAGCTCAGTAGACTTTACCTATAAACTATCCATATATACTTAAACATTTTAAATGTGCAAAAATATGGGGTTTTTTGACTCTGCTGCTTCCTGCTTCTTGAAGAAAATCAATTATTATAGGGATTTAACATTCCTGTTTGGGAAAACATTCACTTCGGATACAAACAAAGGTTAAATGAGGAAAGGAACAAAAATGTTAGAATAACTATAGCACTCATTATAGGACACGTTTAAGTAGAAGTAAAATCTGTGACCTTTAGTTTTGAGTTTTTCTACATGCTGATGGCTAGCTTACTGAATTTCTCAATGCACAGAGTGTGGTGAGTTGACCCCTGCCAACAGCCAAGCACCCATCCATCCTCTCGCTCACTCCCCTCTCCCCAGATAAGGATGGGGGAGAATATGAGAGTGAGAAAACTCAAGGACAGGGAAGTCACTTACCAATTATTATCACAAGCAAAACAAACTCAACCTATGAAATTTAACTTAATTTAAAATATTTAAATACTGATTTAGGTACTGTCAAACAGACAAGACAAACATTTAAATCCCTAGTGAAAACAGTTTTCCTTCCATTTTTCCAAGCTCAGCTTCACTCCAGGCACATCTCCTGCATTCCTGGTCTGCATTCACCTTGTCACCTCAGGTTAATCTCAGTTCCTTTGGTAAGGTAAGAGGTGTCAGAGGAGGTCAGAATCAGGACACAGCAGTTTATTTCTGCTGCTCCTTGTTTCTTACTCTTCTGCTAAATCTTCCTTCTTACTCATATTGTTTGCTCCAGCATTGATCCTCCATGGACTACAGTTCCTTCATGTGTGTTACCAGCTCTGACATGGATCACCCCCTATTGGTCTTGTTTCCTTGTCTCATTGTTTACTGCACTTTCTTTAACATGTTTCCACAGAAGTCCCACAATCTTATCTAAAAGGGTCAGCTCTGCCCTGCAATGGGCCTATTGGAAACAGCTTGAACCAGCTGTGTCCAGCACAGGTCAGCCCCAGCCTTTCTTCAAAGTGGCCACCCATGCAGTGCACCACCCGACTACCAAAACTTTGTCCATTACACCCAATACATTGGAAATCGTTTTACACCCCAAAATGATGAAATATTTTCCATACTGATTGTCTGGAGCAAGCCATGGAACCCAGCTATATTTCAGATGAAGGTCTGACCTGCAATAATTTTCTCCCTTTCAGAACTCAACTGGAAAATTTGTAACTCCAATGTCTCAGCATCAAAAGGAAACTGAGGCCAGGGTACACACCTTTTGGCAAAATACTTTACTACTAGTGCAATCTATAAAAGGAAATTTATGTGTTTTGGAGAGACTTCGATTTCATGTATGTCCTTTAAGAATGTTTGTACTTCTGACAATATGCTGTAGAGGGTCTATATATATCATTTGGCATGTATATCCTATTTGGGTTGTTCCCAACTTGCCATCTCTCAAACTGAACTGCACTTTAGACTTAAAGATACTGCATTTAAGATTTACTCCCTTGTAACCAGTAAGCACTCTGGAATACTACCACTTGTCTGTCTTTCTTGCTTTGGTGAGGACAGTGGCAGTTGCTGCATTTTGGCATTTTGAGGTATTTCATCTTAGAACTGCTGCCAGTGAAGATCCAGTTCTGACTGGACACCTTGAGGGTATAACAATACTAAAAATAATTAGTTAAGGGTTATAATTTAGTTCCAAGCTATTTTGAAATTCCATTTGAAAGTATTTTGGAAGTATTTGATTAAGTATTACTAAATAGAAAAAAAAAAAAAAAAGCAGTATACTTATAACCTGAGTATGAATATAGTTTGCATAGAAAAGGAGTAATACTTTGCCCAAAGAATTGTGAGAAAGGGAACTTGTGTAAATGTTGCGTTGTACTTTCTTACCTTTGGAGTTATGTATCATACAAAATCACTACTGTCTACCTAGATATTCATTTAGGAATCAGCACGAAATCCATATATATTGCAAACAAAGGTTTTCCAAATGCTGGTGACAAAAGTCTGCACAGGTCTTTTCAAGGAAACAGAGCTGTTTGAAATACTAAATGATGCACACTTTGGAAAAATAGCTTACATCTAAACCGATATTTTAGATCAAATAAAAATGCTTTCATAAATGTCCCAGCTAAATATAAGTAACTAGTTTCCATAAACCCAAACATCACTAATTATTTTCTTACTGGAAGTATTTCTGTAGCTAAAATACCATGGCTGTATTGGCTGCTTTAGGTAATCTGACATTGAGTCCCAGACTTAAAAAGTCAACATAACATTTAGAACATTACGCTTACTTTGCCACATTGTTTGAATGACTGGCTTCAGGAGAAGCTAAATAAGTGAAGATTTATTAGGCAACTTCCTCAAAATATACAGAAATATCTTTAAGCACTGCTTGCAAGTTTAAATGCCAAGAGCCGAAACAAACAGTTCCACAGATGCTACCCTTCAGCTAAGGAAAATGTTAAATAATGCCCTCATAGCATTTTGATATAAATTATGCCCTTGTGTGCTTTCAAGCAATATTGATGATGCTTTTTTTTAACCTATGCTAAATTATCTTTTGGCTTCTATATTGCTGAACTTCTTTTTTTTCTTTCAATGACTAGTATATTTTATATATCGCCTTTCTGTATATGAGTTATCATACTCAATATTGAACCACTGTGTCATTAATATAGTATAAAGAGTCTGAGCTCATTTTCTTGCTGCATAGCTTGTTTATGGGTGTAAGAGCCCTACTAATGAGGTCTCAAACCTTGTGTGGTGGTAAGACCTGAACAGAGAACGAGCAAGGCCTGCCTGGATGGAGGGAGGAAGTGTCAGTGGCCCTTAATGGCCCTCAATGGCCCTTCCATCTCCTCCCCTGACTCCTTGCAGATAAATTAATATTAGGAAAAGCGAAATTATCCTAGGCTGTTTTTTAATTTCTTCTGCTAACCACTGTGACTGTGCCAGGGGAAGTTGTATAGTAGACAATGCACCAGAAGGAGCTCAAGCAAATTAGCACTGCCTCTCTACGCTTCCAGTGTAAACTGGGGATCCCACCCATAACCCAGGTGTATAAAGAAGTGGGAAAACATTGTTCTGAGTGCACTCACAAGCGAAGAACTCAAGAATTGGACTGATCCTGTGAGACATAGCTGGATCCAACAGTGGTGAGATCTTTCTATCTTATTCTCTCCCCCTATTTTTTTCTTTCCTCCTCTTGCTACTCACTTTTTCTTTTTCACTTTTCCTCTGTACCCTCAGTAAATTTGCTGATGATACAAAACTGGGATGATTGGCTGAAACACAAGGAGGCTGTGCTGCCATCCAGCGAGATCTGGACAGAACCTGATGAAGGTACACTCTATCCCTTTGTTCAGGTCACTGATGAATATATTGAACAGCACTGGACCCAGGACTGACCCCCTCCAGAACACCACTACCCACAGGCCTCCATCTATACTCTTCTCCACTGACCACAACTCTCTGGGCTCTGTCCTTCATCTGGTTTCCAATCCATGTCACCGTACAACCATTCAAGCCTCACTTCTTAAGCTTGGCTGAGAGGATATCATGGGAGACAGTATCAAAAGCTTTGCTGAAGTTGAGATATACCACAACCACTGCTCTCCCCTCATCTGTCCATCTAGTTGTGCCATCATAACAGGCTATCAGATTAGTCAAGCATGACTTACCTTTGTTGAATCCATGTTGACTACTCATGATAAGCCTCCTTTCCTCAACATACTTTGAGATGGTGGCAAGAACAAGTTGTTCCATCACCTTTCCACGAATGGAGGTAAGTCTGACCAGCGCATAGTTACCTGGATTGTCCTTCTTGCCCTTTTTGAAGATTGGGATGACACTGCCCTTCCTTCAGTCCTCAGGCACCTCTCCATTTCTCCAGGACCTCTCGAAGATTATGGAGAGTGGTCCAGCAATGATCTCCACTATCTCCCTCAAGACTCATAAGTACATCCCATCAGGGCCCATGGACTTCTGGATGTTCAGTTTGCTTAACTGCTCTCTAGCCCAATCCTCCTCAACTGAGACAAAATATTCCATTCTCCAGACTTCCTCTGTGGTCTTATAGGACTGGAACCCCTGGGACAGACTGGAGAGCTGGGCAAAGGAAAACCTAATGAAGTTCAACAAGGATAAGTGTGGAGTCCTACACCTGGGGAGGAACAATACCATATACCAGTAGAGGTTAGGGGTAGACCCACTGGAAAGTAGCCCCATGGAGAGGGACCTTGCTATCCTGGTGGAAAATAAGTTATTCATGGAACAGCAATGCGCCCTTGTGGCCAGGAAGGCCAATGGTATCCTGAGGTGCATAAAGAAGCGTGTGGCCAGAAGGTGAAGGGAGGTTCTCCTTCCCCTTCTACTCTGCACTAGTAAGATCACATCTGGAGTATTGTGTTCAGTTCTGGTCTCCCCAGTTCAAGAGGCACAGGGAAATACTAGAAAGAGTCTAATGGAGAGCTACAAAGATGATGAAGGGACTGGAACTTTTCTCTTATGAGAAAAGGCTGAGAGCCCTGGGACTTTTTAGCCTGAAAAAGAGAAGATTGAGAGGGAATCTTATTAATGTTTACAAATATCTGAAGGGTGGGTGTCAAGTAGAAGGGGCAGGTCTCTTTTCAGTGGTGCCCTGTGATAGGACAAGAGGTAGTGGTAGCAAGATGAAACACAGGAAATTCCATCTCAACATGAGGAAAAACTCCTTTACTGTAAGAGTGACAGAGCACTTGAAGAGGCTGCCCAGACAGATTGTGGAGTGTCCTTCTCTAGAGACTTTCAAGACCCTCCTGGATCTGTTCCTGTGTGGTCTGCCCTAGGTGTTCCTGCATTGTCAGAGGAGTTGGACTCGATCTCCAGAGGTCCCTTCAAACCCCTACCATGCTATGATTCTATAATTACATCGTTGTTCTGTTGATTGGTAGGGGTAGTCAATGCTTCCAACACTTTCTTCACTTTAGAACAAATGTGCATGATGTGGCAATAATTGTCAGTTCTTAAAGGAGCATGAGGTAAATAAAAATATTAATATTTTCTGAATAAGTACTGAATAATTCTGAATAAAATGAACAACAGGAAGTTTAAAAAACAAATAAAATGCATAACACAAGTGTGTGGATTTTTTTCTCATTATTTTAATCCGGATGACATTCTTTGCAAATTAATAAAGTATTTGAGGCTTTAGAGTGCCTGTACAAGTTTGTTTTTAATTAGGTCATGGTATAATGATATGGAATCTAAAGAAAATGTAATTATTTTCAGGTGATTCATTGGCTTCAACTGGGTGGCAGTTTAATAATCAGTATTTTACCCTATGCAATAATGTTCAATAAGAAATATCACAGTAAGAGCATACCAAATTTCATTTACTTTTCTTGCATGACCAGTATTATGGATGTAATTAAGATTATGTTCAGTTATTTGTCAGTTATTTATATTTTCCTTTTTCTTCCTGGCCTTTCTCTGTTTATAATGTTTTTTTGTTGGGTTTTTTTTTTTTTTTATGTCTTAAAATATCTTTTATTGCCTAATTGGTTCATTGGGTCCACAATGAATTAAAAACCTAAAAAGGAAAACCTAATCCAACTGTTGTGTAAGTTTTCAAAACAAAATGAAATGCATTGTCTGACTTAGGCATAGTTAGATTTCAGTACAAACAATTCTGTAGTTTTGCAGCTAGACAGATTTTATCATGTTATTTTTGAGAATTAGAATCTTGATAAAAGAGTAGTCTTCAGTACTAAACAAATTCAAAGGCTGATAGCTCTCTATTCAGAGAAGTTAGGTATAAATAGCTCTAGATTTGAACCAAAAGGGTGATTTAGATTATCACATGATGCTTTTTGAAGAAGAGACTATCTACAGTTTCCTGAACTCTGCAAAGAATGTTTTTATTGTCTGGTCAGAAAGCCAAACAAATGAAAATGCAGAACCACAGAATCACATAACCTGGGACATCTGGAGGTCATCTAATCAGAGCAGGGCCAAGTCAGGTCTGTTTCCAGTTTGATCTAAATATCTTTAAGGATGGCAGTTCCAAAATATCTCTAAAAATTGTGTTGTGTTTGAATTTGATTGTTTGATCACCTCATATGTAATTTTTTTTTTCTTTTTAAGATGAACTTCCTGTACTACTATTGTTTATCATCTCTTGTGCTTGATTCTGCACCTCCAAGAATGGTCTGATTTCCTTATTCTTTACACCTTCCCATCAAGTAGGGGCAGACAACAATGAACTCTCCCCTAACTTTTTAATTCCCAGGCTGAACAACTCCTGTTCTCTCAGCCTCTCCTCTTTTTGTTATGTGCTCCAGGTCCCTGATAAGCCTGAAGAATTTCTGTTGAACTCTCTCCAGTATGTCCATGTCTCATACTGTGAAGCCCAGAAAGCCCTGCACTGGACACAGTACCCCAGATGTTATCTCACAAGTGGTCTCACCAATTCTGAGAGGAAAGATTGTCTCCCTCAAACTGTGACTATGCTCCTCCCAGTGCTGCCCAGTGTACAACCGGTATTTGCATCCAGGACATACAGTTGCAACACTTTCTGAAAATAACAGACAAAATTTTGCCTCCCACCCAAACCAGAAGTTAGCACTCTGCCAACCTCTGGCAGTAATTAATATAATCAAAATTATTTTATATCCTTCAATCTTGTTTTCTGATGATCAATGGGTTCTTATCCAGCCACTAATGTTATTCAGAGTCTTACTATTGACTTCAGTGGGAGTTAAACACAGAAATAACATGTAGGTCTGTGTTTGATAGCATTCATCTGGGAGAGGAATATTTGGGATGAAATGTAATAGTATGATTTGTGGGCACAAATATCACAGTGAAATGTGGCCACACCCTAGGCAGAAAAGAAAGTATCATTTTGAACAGTGAAATAGGGGATAAAATGTACAATGAATAAGGAAAAGCAAAAGGAAGCAAAAAATGTACTTCAAAAATGTTGAAGAATATTAAATTAATAAATCTATTTGTATCTATGTTTCTATTGTCATTTAATATCATTGCTTCATAAGGTCATCATATGGAAGATCTAACAGAAGCATTTTTTAAAAATAAGCTTCGCTTCATTAAATGACAGTAGATATGTATAAGCAGCAGAGATATGACACTATTTCAGACCATCTTTATGCTGGAAATATCTTTTAAAGGAAAAGTTATAATTAATATGCAATATAATTCACTTTACGGAACCTTGCCATTCTGAAATTTTTATCATTATATAGTTTCCCTGAAAACAGAGATGTAAATGCCTAATTACAGCAGGATAACCATGAGAAGATAAATGTCTATTTCATAGTTTTTCTTTAGATCCATTTATATTTTGATAAATCACAGAATCTTTGTTTAGAGAGCAAAGAAAGAAAGTTACTGTATGCCAGCCAGCTGTTTGGTTTTTTTTTTCACAATATAGTGTGAATGCTATGTTTGCAATATTGGTCAAAGAGAAGCCAAAATTTTAAAAGGGGCAATTTATTTTAAAG